>BQNB010155986.1:0-15325 GCA_026074375.1 Tanacetum coccineum | reverse complement strand
GACATTATATAGATAGTTTAATTGATTTCATAAAAATAGTGCACAAGTATAAAAATAGTGCATAAGGTTTTATAAACCTTATATCTTTTTTGTTTCAACTTCGTTTTATACGTTCTTTATGCTCACGGTTTCATATTCAGAAAATCTATCAAAATATTACATTTATAATATTTTAGCTACTGATGAACAGTAACTCTTACTGTTTCTGTAAATTTTTATAAAACCACTTTTATTTAATTAATTGTCATAATCTCGTAAAAATCATAACTCATTCGTTTTAGTTTGGTTTTTAGTGATTCTTTATTCCCGTCTTCGTAATTAAAAGTTCTATCTAAGTAAAATATTTTCCAAAAATTCACTGTTATGAACAGTAACTTGTTTTTATAAAATTACTTTTATAAAAACACTTTTTATCGTAAACTTGTAAATTTATAAATTTCGTACAAAAACAGTAAAATTATATAAAGTTACTTTTTATATAAATCTTGTAAAAGTATAACTTTTTCATTTTAAATCCATTCTTAGTGTATCTTATATATTTGAGTTCCTCATAAAATGTACCTTTTCAGAAAAATAATTCCAGAGTATGTAAAATATCTAACTATTACAGTTTTTATAAAAATACTTTTATAAAAACACTTTTATATATTTAATTATCGTAAACTTGCAAAATTCATATCTCTTTCGTTATAATTTGGATTTTCGAGTTCTTTATATATTTAGAATCGTCATGAAATGTACTATTTTAATAAAATATCTCAAGATTTTATAAGTGTTTAAATTTAAACAGAATAACCTAACTGTCCGAATTTAATTTCTATAAAGTTTATTTTATATATTTTGTTATGTTATAAATATTACAAGTCCTCTAAATTTAATAATACAACATCATTAGTATATATTTAGTTCACTAATAATATTCCATGATTTATTGTCCAAAGTGTCTAAGAAAATGTCCAACATGTTTATTTATTTATATACACTTTATAAATAAATAATACACCATAACTTAACAAATAATTATATAAATTATCCATTGCTTGTAAATCCTTAAATAAAACTTATTTTCATATTTTAAACATCATTTCACCAAGTATACATTATAGTTTGAATTTGAAAAGTGTGTAATTATTTTATAAACTTTATAAAATAAACCTAGGTAATGATTAACTATATAACAATTATATAAAACATAAAATTAATATATTGAAGAGGTTAGGGTTTTAGGTAAACCTTAGATGAGTGTATGAAGGTGATAACACAAGCAATACCCAAGTATTAACCAAGAAACCCTAGTTTCTAACCAAAAAAACCTTAAGAAAACCCTAGTTTTCTTATACTTAAACAACCCTTTTAATCAACCAACCAAGCTTCCAATACCATTTGTAATACCTTATATATGTTATATATTGTAACACTTTAGAAATCAAAGATTATGAATGGTTTATGTGTGAGTTATGAATCATGGATATGGAGTAATAAGAGAGAGTTTGTGTTTAGTGTTTGCTTTGAAAATGATAAGTGTGAGTTTGTTTCATTTTGGGTTTACTACTTATATCATGACAAGTATGTTTATACTGACCTTATGAACTAGAACTGGTTTTGAGTGTTTGATTGGCGGTTTTGTGTCTCGTTTTTTTAATATGGGCTTAGGAGAGGATTTTTGGAGTTAAATATTGCTTAGGGGTGTAACAAGCATGGGTAAATTTATAAGGCATGGTACTGACATACTTGTTTTGTGTAAGGAGTGCTAGACTTAACTAGCATGCTTGTTATATCGTTCCCTCTTTTTCCCCTTTGCGCCGAACACAAGAACACAAAAGGAAGAACCAAAGTGATGATATGTTGGGTTTTTTGATCCATTGGATAACAAGTATAATTGTTTAAAGGAGTTAGTGGAGCTTTGTTATTAATTTCAAGCGCTCTGAATATGATATGACGGTGTATGTAAACTAGCCAAGGTGATAACATGAACAAAGTTTTATAAAACTTTGCTAAAAAGTGTATTGGTGGGTGTTTGTTGAAGTCTAAATGGGTTTATGGTTTGCCATGCATGCAAAAGTGTAGTTTTATTGCGTTAACTTGTGAATCGGCTTTTTACGTAACCCATAAAAATAAAAAGGTTAAAGTTATTACTTATCATCCTAATAATTTTATAACGCTTACTTGACGTAAACATCTTATTGTTTGATGCCCATTTACGTTGAATGTTGATTTTTAGTTTACGCGATTTAGCTAAGCGATTTAAATAAAAAGCAAACGCGTTAAAAAGCCTAAACAAAATAATTGAATAATTGAATGCGTAAAATGTCCTGAAAAATGTGATGTTACAGCTATCCACCGTTAGAAGAGCCTTTGTCCTCAGGCTCAAGTTGGACACTGACGATGGTATGGGTTTAGTGAAGAGTGATGGGATTCTTCTTTTGAAAAATGGTCTTTCACGTTTCCATGGAAATCAATACCCCTCAGAGTTTCCCAATGAACAATTTGAAAATTGGGATAGGATTTGCTTTAATCGTTCTGACGTCTTGCAATCTATTGATTTCTAAGGGTTCCTTCACAAAAAGGAGCTTATCCTCATTACGAAAGTCATCGACACTGAACCGGCTAATGGTTCGTCGGACTAACATTTCTCAAGTTCGGATATATGAAATGTACTGTGACTGCCTCAAATTTGAGGGAAGCTCAAGCTCGTTACGCAACGGCTCCACCTTAGCCACCACCTTGAAAGGTCAACATACCTAGGTTTAACTTCCGTTTGCCAAACGTACGACCCTTTTCAAGATGAAACCTTTAAGATAATCTATCTCTCACTTGAAATTTCATCGGCTTACGCTTTAAATCGGCGTAAACTCTTTTGTTGGTCACAAGCGGCTAAATCTGCTGCTTGATCTGAAAGACTTCTTGGTGTCTCTTAAAAACTATTTTCTAGCTCGTAAGGTTGAACTTCTCACTCGCCCAACAAACAGGTGAACAACACTTTTGACCATAAAGTGCCTTAAATGGTGCAGCCTTGATGATAGCGTGATAACTATTGTTATATGAAAACTCAACTAATGGCAAATGTTTAACCCAACCATTTCCAAAGTCGATTACACAAGCACGTAGCATATCCTCGAGAGTTTAAATAGTCCTCTCGCTTTGTCTGTTAGTCTCTAGATGATATGCAGTACTCATAGCCAATCTAGTACCCAAATCCTTCTGAACTGACCTCCAGAAATTTGATACGAATCTACCATCACGATCATAAATGATTGAGACGGGTATTCCATGCCTCGTGACTACTTCCTTTAGGTACATTCTTGCCAATTTCTCCATGGGATCGGTTTCCCTTATTGGTAAAAAGAGTGCAGACTTAATAAGTCGGTCAACAATCATCTCTACAATCACTCAAATGGTATTATAACCACTCGATGTCTTAGGAAGTTTTGTGACGAAGTCCATTATGATGTTATCCCATTTCTATTGGGGTATCTCAGGTTGTACCAACAAAGCAGATGGTTTTTGGTGTTGAGCTTTGACCTTCAAGCATGTCAAACACTTGCTAACATAGGTGGCGATGTCGGCCTTCATGTTGGGCCACTAATATAATTTCTTCAAGTCCTGGTACATTTTGTCAGAACCTGGATGAACAAAATATTTTGACTTGTAGGACTCATGCATAATCAAAGTACTTAGGTCACCATAGCATGAAAACCAACTCCTGTTATTTAAATACAGTGTTCTGTCAGTACACGATTCCAACTTTTCCTTTGGGAGGTCCTTCCAGATCATACCTCCTACATCTTCAGCTTCAATGTTTTCCGGTTTCATTGCTTCTATCTAAGCTTCCAAAATTTTCCTGGGGAGATCCAAACCAATAGTCATAACTAAGGCTCAAACCCGTAATGGCTTAATCCGTTCTTCACAGCTTAAAGCATCGGCCACTACGTTTGCTTTCCCTTGGTGATAACGAATTTCACAATCGTAATCACTAAGCAACTCCAAACAACGACGTTGCCTCATGTTCAACTCTTTTTGATCAAGAATGTGTTGTAAACTTTTATGGTCGGTGAACACAGTGCACTTTGTTCCGTATATATAGTGTCTCTAAATCTTTTGAGCGAACACTACTGCACCGAGTTCCAAATCATGAGTAGTGTAATTCTTCTCATGAATCTTAAATTATCGTGATGCATAAGCAATCACCTTCTCATTTTGCATCAAAACAACACCCAATCCTTTATGCGAAGCATCGCAATAAACAATAAAGTTCTCAGCTCCTTGAGGTAGAGCTAAGATAGGCGTGCTACACAATTTATCCTTCAATGTCTGAAAAGCTGCTTCTTGCTTGTCACCCCATTCAAAGGCTACATTCTTCCAAGTAAGCTTGGTCATCGAATTAGCAACCTTTAAAAATCCTTCAATGAATCTCCGATAATAACCAGCAAGACCTAAAAATTGACGAATCTCCGTTGGAGTCTTAGGATGTCACACCCCGCCAAGGCGAAAACGCGAGGCGTAACATCATGGATATCATCACAACACAATGGCGTCTATAAAGAGAATTCTACATGCAATAAATAAGCAAAGTATAGACACAAAGTGTTATAACAATACCCATAAAACTAATCCAAATCCAAAAGGCGTCTTTATTGATGAAACAAAAGTTCTCGCCAATAGAAAGACATGCAACAAGTATCCATAATTCAAACAATGCAATATTCAAGACATAAAAGCAATAAACTCCATGACATCCTATGGTCTCTTTCTAGCCACTTCTCTCTATCTTATCCCCATGATGCTCACCTGAAAATGATGCTTAAACGTCAACATAATGTTGGTGAGAGTCATAGGTTTAAGACACGCCAATAACTCGCTTTGAAATCACTGTGATAAATAAAACATAGCATAGCAGAACATACAACGAACTATCATACAAGCTAACATGCAATCACATCAATCCACATTGAGACGTTCACGCTCAATGATCACAAACATAGAAACAAAACGTACAACAATGAGACGATCACGCTCACTATCAACAATCCACAGCAATGAGACGGTCACGCTCACTACTAACAATCCATTCATGCCTTGAGACGGTCACGCTCAAGCACAACAATCCATATCATATTAGCAAGTAGCACATAACATACAATAGTCTCGTATAGCCCATGCCTCATTTAAAACACATTATCACAGTAACTAAAACATTTAAACTCATAGCATCATTTTCACCCCAAGAAAACATAAGAAAAAGGGGCTATGAAACTCACCTGATGCTTAAGCAAATTCCAAACTCCTTGCACAAAACTATAATCAAAACAAAAAACGCATGTTACACGCGACTAAGCCAAAATGCTTATGCCCATGTAACAATCATATGATGGATGTATAAGGTGTTTATTTACCCTCATGGGTCACCCCGACACCATGCACCAACCATCTTACCAGTTCGTTACACTCATTTTTTAATGTTCAACTATTTACCCGAATATGCCGACTTTAGTGTCACTATACCTTTTCAACACACACCTATGACCTTTTTAAAATTTTTACCAAAAATCACCGCATTAAATATAAATGAGTTTACTATCTCAAGATTTTTCCACTAATTTATATTCCCGTTAAGTGCCCAAATCATAATCAAAATTTTAAACTACTTTAGTTTGGATCTGTACGAACACTATAACGCTTGGACCTAAAAAACCGGTACTTAGACTCCAAAATCAGAAGCTCTCCTTTCGGGGGCTTTTTAATAGAACATAGAACTTTAAAATCTGTAATATTGGATAATCCCTAAATTCAAATTTTAAGTGGGGGTTTTACACCTCGTAATCTGACCTAAATCTGACCCGAATTTACTGCTTTGATAACTTTTCTCGTAACCAACATTTGAATGACTTCCCGAACCTTAAAAACTTTCGAGGCCGGATGTTCTGGAAACTAGACTCTCTGAGATACATTCACAGCACCGGTATAACATCACGTTCTCAGCTTCTTAACCTCTAGATATCCACGAAACAACACAGCCCTAAATTCTGCTCAAACCTAAATCAACTTCTAATGCATTCTAAACCTAACCGAACATACCATCATACTTATAATTCATCCATAATCATTATTAACTAGTTTAATTATATTAATTTACAGATTTTATAAAACTTAAATATCCATTTTAATAAATTGTGACATGATTTAATGATAACTAATTAACAAAAGGCTTAATGAAACATACCTAAACCTTAATTCTTGAACAACAAATCACCTAGCTTGATCTTGAATAAATAAAATCTTTTTTTCTTTCTCTTGAATTCGACCGATGTATAAAAAAATAAGGGATATGTGTTTGTATTTATAGTGTGGGGAAAAAGATCTAGATTTTACTCATATCTAGAATCTAATTATATAATATTAGTTTTCCTTATATAGCGTCTATACGGGAATAGGGCTTTACTTCGTTTGTTTTTCTTGTTTTTTCTAAAATTCGTATTTACTATTCATATATAAAAAAATAATTATTTTATCTTTCATTAGTTAATTAATTACCTTCAATAACCTTAAAGTTTTTTAAAAACCTAAGATAATTTGGTAAACCATTTTTGCTTATAAATACTTTCGTAATAAATAATCTTTTTCATTTTCCAAATTTACTTTCTATATATGAAGTTATACCCAACTTCCATATTTCAACCCACATTTATTCCTTTCCATATCACACACTTCTATAAACACTTAATCTTAAAATCCAAGTATGAGCGTAGCAATGCATGCACACGTCTTTGTCATATCCATTATCACCTCACGTGAACGATAGAATACCTTAACACCAAAACTCAAACACATCAAAATGAGGATTGCTCATATTCTTGCTTGTCACCCCATTCAAAGGCGACCTTCTTCTGAGTAATCTTGGTCATCGGCTTAGCAACCTTCAAAAATCCTTTAGTAAATCTCCGATAATAACTAGAAAGACCTAAAAATTGACGAATCTCCATTGGAGTCTTAGGAGATGTCCAATCTTTTGTGGATTTGATCTTAGAGGGATCCACGTAAATGCCTTAACTATCAATCACGTGGCTGAGAAATTGTACCTTGGGAATCTAAAATTCACATTTAGAGAATTTAGCATACAACTCCTCGTTCTTTAGCAACTCTAAGATTAACTTAAGATGCTCTTCATGTTCATCTTTGTTCTTCGAGTAGATGAGGATTTCGTCAATAAAGACAATCATAAATTTATCCAAATAAGGCTTGCACACACGATTCATGAGATCCATAAATACCGTCGGTGCGTTTGTTAAACCAAATGGCATAACTTGAAATTCATAATGACCATAACGTGTTCTAAAATCGGTCTTCAGAATGTCTCCTTCACAAACTCGTAACTGATGATAGCCCGGCCTCAAATCGATCTTCGAGTAGACACTCGATATAACACCCCCATTTTTGACATATAGCAGCAGAAGCTAATCTGGGGTATTATTTCATAGTACAACAGTCATAATCATAGAAAACGACTCAAAAGAGACGTTTTTAAAAGATAAGTTATCATTCATTATTTCATCAAAGTTTTTACAAACAGAGGTCCCAAAATCTACATGAAAACATAAAGTTTGAATGATAACAGTTTAGCCATCTTCAAGTCCATGCCACTCCGTGCCATAAGTTGCTCAAATACATGAGATAAACATGCTATAAAGGTCAACACAATAGTTGAGTGATATTCATAGGTTTATGATAAACAGTTTGAATACAAGTTTAATAGTGGGTTACGTTGTTATACACCCATAAGTGTAATAATTGCAATGAGTATAATTATTATAGAAAATAGTATTATTGCCCTAAGCTCATGCACCGAGACCTTGAGATAATCAATAATTACAATAAATTGCCCCAACGGGTGCCTTTGCCAAACACCCGCATAGTGTTTCAAATAAAGTGTGTTTGGTTACCAGAGAGTATAGGTATACCAACGGGGAAGCTCAGTCCCAAATAGATCTATTCATAGCATTCGCGCATACTCCGAAAAGTAATTAACGGTTCATAATAGTAGGGTATTAATGGCAAAGTTAAGGACTTAGGAAATAATATATCAGGATAGCATACAGTTGAAAAAATACTCGTATTCATGGTTTATAACATGCATCCCCCTTGCGGGTTTATGCAACATTAGAAGATTTAAAATGCAAGGCTATGAACTCACCTTAACAAGGGAAATCCGATTGATGGCAAAAGTATATAAAGTGAAAGTAACTGCTTCGTCACACAACCTGGGGTAATATGTCAAGTCTTAGTGTGATGGTTTATGTTTCAAAACTTTATAGAGTTTAACGTATTACTTTGATTTATTAATTTATGTAAATATTGCATCATTGTTCGGGCCATCATAATTCAGAGGTCATGTAGTATCGTTTGAGGAGTCAGGGCACTTTAAATCGTAAACCCAGCAAACTCGTCAAAAAACAAATACTCAAATGGAACCCCTCACATGAAATTCCCTAGTAACGTGATACGATAAGATTTTAAGTTTCTTCAAAAAGTTAGTCCGAGGATAAGTTAGTAAATTTATATAACGTGAATGTTTTTATAAGCGTCGATCGTTGATTAATAACGAGTAATAGGTCGAGTTTTAATAAAAATCAATTATAATAATATAATATATATTTTTATAATTTATATAAAAATATTATATTTTATATTTTTAAGTTTGAAAAAATGGCAATATATACCCTTGGTTTATAAACTTTTACAAGTTTAGTCCTTTATATATAAAGTATATAAACAAATTTAACCTTAACTTTATAACTGGCAAAATAGTGCCTAAAGTTATTAACTTTGAATAAATAACAATTTACCAGCCCCTCTGGATATAAATTTTAGAAAGTTACGATATATACCCCTTATGCATAAAACATTTGCAAATCAAGTTCAAAAAAGCATGCCAGCTTATTTTAGGGTTCCAAAATGATATTTTTGCAGGTTATAGCTTTATTAGAATAAGCTAAAATAATGTTCCTAAACATAACAAAAGTTTAGAAAAAGGATTCCTTAGCTAAAAAATCAAAACGGTCCTTTTTAGGGTATTAATAAAAAACGCATGGGTTTGAGGATTCAAGGCTTTAACAAGAGTTCATATATGATCTTAAGAGTATTACGAATATTCTAATACATATTATAAGCTTATTGAACAAGATTTTGAGCTTACTTGAGCTAAAATGGGTCAAAATGGGGTTTTCAGGTTCGTACGCCTAGTAACGACTTCAAGAGTTCCTTTCTCTTGATTCTTGGCTTCTATTCTGAGCTTAGGAATTTCACTTGATCCTCCTTGGTTTGATATAAGACTCCATTTATGTGTATGATGAAATTTGAGGTGTGTTTGAAATGGTGGGGGAGTTCGGCTATTTATAGGGGTGAAAACACCTTGGTGCCCAAGTTTGGGGTTTGATTAGTGTCCTAGCTAGCTGAGGTGATTAAAGGATGCTAGTATGATGAGTAAGGTAAGCTAGAAACTAGCTATGAAGAGGTGGAAGGGGTGTGTGGAGGTTCGGATGCCAAGGGGGTGTTTGGAGTGCAACTAGCTTACAAGGAGGTGATGGAAGTGCTTGTAAGGTGCTTAGGGTGATAATAGGTTAGTCATAGAGGTGCTTGAGGTGTTAGGGTGCTAGCTTAGGTTTAAAATGGGTCAAAAATGAAAGAAAATGGGTGACGGGTTGGTTTTGGTTCGGCTTAGGATTTAGGGTTTTAAAACGTAGATTAGGGTTAGGATTAGGGATAGATTAGGGTTTAGGATTAAGGTTTAGTGTTAGGATTAGGTTTTAGGATTAAGATTTAATGTTAGGATTAGGGTTTAGGTTTTAGTTTTTATAGTTTTTTAAAATGAAATTAGGTATTAGGGTGTCATTTAGGTTTTTAGGGTTTTAGATTAAGGTTTAGAATGACTAGGGTTTTAGGTTTTAGGGTATAGATGTTGGCTTTGAGTATTGTACCTTGTGTTAAAGTGGTGGTAAGAAATTAGAATGAAAACGGTGAAAATGAGCTTATTTGAATTCATGCTTCATGATTTTGTACATTATGAATTAAGGACTTGTACATTGATTTAGAGGGAAAATATATTTCAAATGTTGTGCATTGTACACTTGTACACATGCTTTAAATACTTGCACATTCAGTTTATATGTATACATTACATATAATTAGGGTTTTGATATAAACGTTTAACGTTTAAAGCCCGTTTTGATAAAATGTTGTAAATGTTATGTTAAATGGGTAATGTACTTGGTAAAAATGATATTAAGATATAACTGACATATATGATGTGAACAGAGATATAAACATAGATATAGAGGCATTGGTGAAGGTGTGTAAGCTCGTTTTTAAAGAATGCAAGTTACGTTCATAATGAATAAAAGCAAAAAAATTCCTGTAAAAAGGTGGTATATATATATAATAATAGAATTACATGCACTAATTTAATAGAATGGAAAATTAAATTGAATGTGAAAAATGTTTGAAAACAGATGTGGATACTTGGCACGAATTTGATCTTTGCATTCCCATGTAAATTCTGGTCCTCTTTTAGAGTTCCATATTACTTTGACTATACGAATACAACTTTGCTTTAGTTGCTTGACTTCTCGATCCATGATCTCCACTAGTTCTTCCCTAAAGTTGAGTTCGTCATCGAGTCAAAGTTCTTTCATTGGAATGACAAGGGATTCACCAGATAAGCATTTCTTTAGATTAGAAACGTGGAAAGTAATGTGGACATTACTGAGCTCTTCAGGAAGCTCAAGTTTATATGCCACTGGGTTAATCCGTTCAAGGATTTTGAAAGGTCCAATGTACCGAGGGTTAAGCTTTCCTCGTTTTCCGAATCGAATGACACCTTTACGAGGTGACACTTTTAACATAACACGATCTCCAACTTGAAATTCTAAAGGCTTTTGTCTTATATTGGCATAACTTCTCTGCCGGTCTCTTGTAACTTGCAAGCGTTGTCTAATTTGCACTATCTTTTCAGTGGTTTCATGGATTATTTCTGGTCCCGTAAGTTGAACATCTCCAACTTTGGCCTAGCAAACAAGTGATCAGCACTTTTGACCATAAAGTGCCTCAAATGGTGCTGCCTTAATACTGGCATGGTAACTGTTATTGTAAGAAAATTATACTAATGGTAAGTGTTTTTCCCATCCTTTTCCAAATCTATAACACAGGCTCGAAGCATGTCTTCAAGTGTTTGGATGGTTCTTTCACTTTATCTATCAGTTTCAGGATGATATACCATACTCATGTCTAATTGAGTACCCAAAGCACTTTGTAATGATTTCCAAAATCTGGATGTAAAATGACTGCCATGATCCAAGATGATAGATATTGGCACTCCATGTCGGGAGACTATTTCTTTGATGTATAACCTTGTAAGGGTTTCCATACTATCTGTCTCTCGGGTAGGGATGAAATGTACGGATTTGGTGAGGCGATCGACAATGACCCAGATTGTGTCATGTCCGTTTGAGGTTTTGAGTCATTTTGTGATGAAATCCATTGTTATTCTCTCCCACTTCCACATAGGAATTTCCGGTTGTACGAGTAAGCCGGATGGCTTCTAACATTCTGCCTTAACTCTAGAACATGTCAAACATTTGCCAACATATTCATTGATGATTGCCTTCATGTTAGGCCACCAATAGAGTTTCTTTAGATCCTGATACATCTTGTCAGAACCTGGGTGAATGTAATACTTCAATTTATGGGACTCATGCATGATCAAGTCTCTTAGATTACCAAAAAGTGGTAACCAACTTTGATTCTTGATACATCGGGTTCCATCAGGACGTATTTCAAATGATTTGTCCATTTCTCGTAAGTTTTCAGCCTTGATGTTTTCTTCTTTGAGTGCTTCAGTTTGAGCTTTAAGAATTTGTGAGGGTAAGTTTGGGTGAATGGTCATAACTAATGATCTAACTCGGAGTGGTTTAATTCGTTCCATCCAGCTTAAGGTATCTGCTACAACATTTTCCTTTCCAGGATGGTAGCAAATTTCACAATCGTAATCTGCAAGCAATTCTAGCCAACGACGTTGTCTCATGTTCAACTCTTTCTGATCAAGGATATGCTAAAGACTTTTATGATCAGTGAACATAGTACATTTGGTGCCATACAGATAGTGTCTCCAAATTTTAAGAGCGAACACTACTGCTCCTAATTCGAGATCATGAGTGGTATAGTTTTCTTCATTAGGCTTAAGTTGTCGGGATGCATATGCAACAACCTTCTCTCTTTGCATTAACACCGCTCCCAGACCTTGATGGGATGCATCACAGTAAACAACAAAATCGTCATTTCCTTCTGGTAATGCTAAGATTGGAGCTTCACATAGCTTCTGTTTAAGTAATTGAAAAGCTGTCTCTTGGTCTTTTCCTGAGATATACTTCTTGTTTTTCTGGGTTAATTTAGTCAAAGACTTTGCAATCTTTAAGAAATCTTTGATATACCTCCGATAATAACCAGCGAGTCCTAAGAATTGACGTATTTCTATGGGTGTAGTAGGAGATGTCCAATTCTTAAATGCTTCAATCTTGGCGGGGTCAACATGAAGTCTTTGACTATCAATTAAGTGTCCAAGAAATTGTACGATACGAATCCAAAAATCACACTTGGAGAACTTGGCATACAACTTCTCTTTCTTGAGTAATTCTAGAATTATTCTCAGATGATTTGCGTGCTCTTCTTTGTTACGAGAGTAGATGAGAATATCATCGATGAACACTATCACAAATTTATCCAAGTATGGTTTACATACACGATTCATGAGATCCATGAATACAACAGGCGTGTTAGTTAAACCAAATGGAATCACTTGAAATTCATAGTGTCTGTATCTTGTTCTGAAAGCAGTCTTGGGAATATCGTCATCCCTGACTCTTAGTTGATGATAGCATAATCTTAACTCAATCTTCAAGTAGATACTCGAACCTTGAAGTTGGTCAAATAAGTCATCAATCCTGGGTAATGGGTAACGATTCTTTATGGTAAGTTTATTCAACTCCCGGTAATCGATACACATCCTGAAAGATCCGTCTTTCTTTTTAAAAATAAGACAAGAGCTCCCCAGGGCGAAGTACTTGGTCGGATAAAACCTCAGTCTGCTAACTCTTAAAGTTGGTTAGATAGTTCATGCATTTCTGAAGGAGCTAATCTATAAGGTACTCAGGCTACAGGTGCCGCTCCTGGAATTAGATCGATTTGGAATTCTACTTGGCGAATGGGAGGAAGGCCAGGTAGATTTTAGAAGAAATGTACAAGCTTCATTTTGTCGCTCGCAGAAGGATACTCGAAACCTTGATATCTATGTGGTGTCTAAATTAAAGTGTTCGCATGCCTAACTGTCACCGTGGGAGAATAGGAGAGCGTTGTAATAAGAATAATTACTTAGAGCGGTAGTTTATTTAAACTCCCGGTAATCGTACACATTGTGAATAGATTCGTTTCTAGTGAGACGTTATTGTATTCAATGATAAAGAGTCGGGAGATACCTTTAGGAGGTCGAAGTGTATGAGGTCGGATAAAACGGTCTCGGTTAGCATATAACTCGGGAGAGTTGGTCTAGATAGTTCCTGCATTTCTGAAGGAGCTAATCTATAAGGTGCTCGGGCTACAGGTGTTGCTCCTGGAATTAGATCGATTTGGAATTCTACTTGGCGAATGGGAGGAAGGCCAGGTAGATTTTCAGGAAAAACTTTTGGGAATTCTCTTACTCCTAGGACATCTTCTAGTCTTTTCTTGTCTGACTTCTTTTCCATTACTTGGATTACAAAAACTTGACAACCTCGAGATATATATCTTTCGGTTTTTATACAGGATATGAGATTTAGTCGGGTTTTACTTTGGTCACCCCGAATGATCAAAGTTTCACCACTGATTGGGATATGGATGACTTTCTCATCACAAGTAATTCTAGCATGATACTTGGATAGCCAATCCATACCAATGACGACGTCAAAACTACCGAGTTTGATTGGCATAAGATCAATTTCGAAAGGTTGGTTTAACAAAGTCAGAGTTGCACCCTAAATAATGATGTTTGTGCTTACTATGTTTCAGTTAGCCATTTCGATATTGTAAAAGGTATCTATTGTAATGGGTGGAATATTTAGCTTAGAGGCAAGAGATATAGATACGAAGCTTTTATCGGCTCCAGAATCAAATAATACTCTAGCTAGATGTTGGTTTAGAAGGAACATACCCGTGACTACGTTTGGGTCTTGGTGAGCATTCTTATCCCTCAACATGCAGGCTCTTCCCTGGGCATTGTTGTTGGTGGTCTTTCAGCACTGATTTGCATAATTCCCTTTCTCTCCACAGGCATGAAAAGTAACTGTCACTGGTAGCAGATTACTTCTAGTGGCTGGCCCTTTGTTTCTATAGTTCTTGGTCAGATGGCCCACCTTGTTGCAAGTATTACACTTAACAGTGCAAGGTCCTGTGTGATGCAGAGTGAATTTATTACACAAGGGACGGTTTCTAATATACCCATTATTTTCAGTTGGAGTGACAACATAAGACCTGAAGGTTTCCTGTCTTCTGTTCTGTTGTGGTTGATGATTATTGTAGCGGTTGTTGGTGTTGGTGTTATGGTAGTCGTCAAACTTTTGTTTGTGGTCACTTGATACTTACACCGGAGTGTGCTTTGTTACCTGATCCATTAGCCTCTGGGATATGTTAATGGCTTCCTGTAGAGTTTGAGGTTTAGAGGTGGTAACATTCCCTTCAATACTTCGAGGCAATCCCCCGATGAAAACTTCCATCATTTTCTCATAATCTGGCACCATAGTGGGACATAAGGTTGCCAATTCCTAGAATCTTCTCACATATATCTTAAGATCATTCCTCTTCACAATCAGATGGTAAAATTCGTCTTCCATCTTCTAGACTTCAGTTCGGGGATAATACTTCTTTATCAAAAGCTTCTTGAATTCAACCCATGTAATCTTGTAAGCTTCTTCTATCCCAATAGGTTGGGCAAAAGAATTCCACCAGGATAGAGCTTCTTTAGTTAAAGTACCAGTAGCAAGTCTTCGATACAGTTGCTACGGAAAAACACTGATTCAGTTCGCTCAAACCAGCGGATAAGTCCAACAGCTCCTTCCGTACCTTTGAAATTGATAGGTTGGCAGTTCATGAACTCTTTGTAGCTACATTTTCTTGCTACATGCGCTTCTCTTGGTCTGGTGGTATTATCAGTATTTGACATGTTAGCGGCTTGTGCTTCCAGAGCTACGGTAACACTGTCAGCAACTAGTTTCCTGATGGCAGCTTGACTCATGACCGGTGCTTCAGA
>BQNB010155984.1:0-15325 GCA_026074375.1 Tanacetum coccineum | reverse complement strand
TAAAGAAATGATAAATTCGAATTACAAACCATTCATTTAAGTTATACTTTCCATTTTTAGTAACTTTCCATTTTTAGTATGTTTCCATTTTTAGTAACTTTCCATTTTTAGTAACTTTTCTATTTTAGTAACTTTCCATTTTTAGTAACTTTCCATTTTTAGTAACTTTCCATTTTTAGTAATATTCATCATTTGAGATTCTATTAAGTATTTTGAATAGTTTAGGGACTTAATATGCCAACCTTACAAGTTTAGGGTTAAATATGACAACTTTCCATATTTTAGGGTTTAATATACAAAATTAAAATATCAAAGTTTCACATTTTATTCAGATTATACCTTCCTATTTCTGTATTTACAAGTCAAACCCTTAATTTATACAATTTACATATTTAGCCCTTTTTGTTTATTAATTATTTAAACATTATCTTTAATTATCCATAATTACAAAACAAGCCCTTATAGATTCAAATATGACAAAATCATACTTTATACATTAAATACTAACCAAACCTTATACTTTTCAGAATTTACAATTTCAGTCCCTCTATTTTAATTAATTACTTTCTAATTACTTATTATATGTAATTAACCATTTTAAATCCAAAATAATATCAAAATGACATTTTATACCCCCCAACTTATTTTATACAGAATATATTAAATATAATAACATGTCTAAAATAGACCCCATAGTTTCAGAAATTACAAATCACTCCCTTATACTTTTAAATCACAATTCGGCTAACTAATTAATTCACAAAACCCTAATTAGATTTTTCCCAATCACAAACATAATTATTTCCCAATCATTGGCATTAAATGCACCTGGAAAAATTATCAAAACCCTAACCCTAATTTTATTCTTTCCTTTTTCCTTATTTTCGAAAATTGGCAAACAATGATAAATCCTCAATAATAATTCGAATCACTCCTAAATTTTTCCAACAATTTTTCTGAGTTATATGTGATATGAACAACCTTAGAAAAATATAAAATCAATTTTACAAATAGTTTTTATGCCGATTTCAATACTAGCTAGAAATTAGGGTTTCGGTCATATTTTAATTAATTCGACCAAAATAACATGCATGAATATTTTTCTTATGTGTAGAACGAATTAATATGATGAAACATGAGTTACAAAATTACCTTTGATGATCCTTAGTGATTTTATGAATTTATAGAATTCGGTTGCTTATTCGAACCCAAAACGATACCAAAAATCGAATCAATCACTTCCCAAGCTTCCCACTATTTTTCTCACACTCCTTAGTCTTCAAATGATCTTAGAAAAATTCGTCCTTGCCTTGGAAAATTATTTTGTGCCGCCATTTTGATTTTAGGGTTTTTTGGTTGTTTTTCATTTTAGGATTTAACAAAATAAAATGTATAAATAAATAATAAAAGGGATTATGCCGAGTATAATGGGCTTTCAAAATAGATAAACCTGATTTTTATAATTTACCAATTTATTTTATCATTATCTTAATTTATTTTATATTAATTTGTAATATATAATTACATAAACATAATTATTTTCCGGCCATAAATCATATATATAATAATTATAATTATTTTATTGTATAACATAAGGTAATTTTCAATCTTACAAAATTTCAAATAATCGTCACATGTTTGTAGTTTCATAATTTCTAACATTTAAAATGAAATTTATTTAAGCTTTTATGTACTTTTCTTGCATTAGGGGTATTTTGGTAATTTTACACTTGTTGAGATTTTTAGGTTTTACATTATAAGACAAATTGAAAACCAATTAAATCAAAAAGTTAAAACTATTAGATGTGATAATGGTACAGAATTCAAGAACAGAGACATTATTGAATTTTGTGGGTCAAAAAGGATCAAGAGGGAATATAGTAATGCCAGAACTCCACAACAAAATGGAGTTGCTGAGAGAAAGAACAGGACCCTTATTGAGGCTGCTAGAACAATGCTAGCAGATTCATTTTTTACTTAACACTTTTTGGGCTGAAGCAGTTAATACTGCTTGTTATGTCCTTAATAGGGTATTAGTGACCAAGCCTCAAAACAAGACACCTTATGAACTTATAACTGGTAAAATACCAATCATAAGCTATATAAGACCTTTTGGTGTCATTGACCCACTCTTGAATACCATTGACCATCTGGGAAAGTTTGAAGGGGAGTCTGATGAAGGGTTTTTAGTTGGGTATTCCCTAAATAGCAAGGCTTTTAGGGTATATAATTTAGAAACCAAGAGAGTTGAAGAAAACCTGCATATAACCTTTTTAGAAAATAAATCAAATGTTGCAGGGAAAGGACCTAATTGGCTGTTTAATCTTGATTATTTAACTAATTCAATGAATTATCGGCCTGCGAGATTAGAGAATCAAGCTAACAAATCTGCAGGTCCAAAAGAAGCTAATCATAGTGCAGGTACACAAGATAATATTGATGTAGGAAATTCTGAAATAGAAGCTGAATCTGCTCAAGACTACTTTGTACTGCCAATATGGTCTTCTTATACTTCAATAGTTAAAAGCTCAGAAGCAAAGAATGAAGGTGAAAAGCCTAATAAGAATACTGTTTAAAGACAAATGAGAAGCTAGTAGATCAGGAGGATCAATCCTTTTTGTAGGAGCTTGAAAGGATTAAAAGATAAAAAAAAGGAGGCTAATGATGCAGCTGAAGCTCTTAGAAAGGAGTTTGCCTAAGATACTGAGGATTTGCTTCTTTAAGCAGGAGCTGCTAGAGCTACCAGTACTAACACAGTTAATGCTGCTAGTACACCAGTTAGTACTGCCAGTCCTTCTGGTGGACTATCCTACCCTGATCTAACCTACACTGACCAAGATGATTCTCAAATTCCTAATCTTGAGGATATTTATGACAACCTAAATGATGGTATTTTTACCAATGCATCTTATGATGATGAGGGTGCAGTGACTGACTTCACTAATTTAGAAATCACTGTGAATGTTAGTCCTATTCCCACATCAAGGATTCACTCTGTTCATCCTTCAACACAAATTCTTGGAGATCCAAAATCAGCAGTTCAAACAAGGAGCAAGGTGAACAAAAGTTTTGGAGCCCATGCTTTTGTAAGTTGTATTCAAAAGCAGAGAAGAAATAATCACAAGGATTTCTAGCATTGTTTATTTGCTTGTTTCTTATCTCAAATTGAAACCAAGAAGATATCTGAAGCACTTGAAAATGAAAGTTGGGTTGATGCTATGCAGGAAGAACTGCTGCAATTCAAGATTTAAAAAGTTTGGATTCTTGTAGATTTGCCTTATGGGAAGAAGGCAATTGGGACAAAATGGGTTTACAGAAATAAGAAGGATGAAAGAGGTATTGTGGATAGAAATAAGGCAAGGTTGGTTGTCCAGGGATATAGGAAAGAGGAAGGGATAGACTATGATGAGGTTTTTACTCATGTGGCTAGGATTGAAGCCATTAGGATCTTTTTGGCCTTTGCTTCTTATATGGGATTCATAGTTTATCAGATGGATGTGAAGAGTGCCTTCTTGTATGGAACAATTGATGAGGAGGTGTATGTGTCTCAACCTCCAGTCTTTATAGATCCTAAGTTCCCTAAGAAGGTCTACAAGGTTGTGAAAGCTTTATATGGTTTACACCAAGCTCCCAGAGTCTGGTATGCTACTTTATCTACTTTCTTGTTGAAAAGTGGATACATAAGAGGAACTATTGACAAGACTCTTTTTATCAAAAAGGACAAAAATGATATCATGTTAGTACAGGTTTATGTGGATGATATTATTTTTGGTTCTACAAAGAGGTCTTGGTGTGATGAATTTTTAAGCATTGATGAAGAAGTAGATTTTCAGATAGCTCTATGGGAGAAACTTCACCTTCTTTTCTTAATAATAAGTCAAACTGAAAGAGATAGATGGTGAGATTTTTAAGAAGTCAAGATAAGTAGTTTGCAAAGAACCTGAAGAAATTTGATTTTACATTTGTGTGAAGAACTCTTAGTACTCCTATTGAAGACCCAAAAGCCTTGACCAAGGATGAAGAACTGATGTGGATAACATCTTTATAGATCCATGTTTGGGCTCTTTAATGTACTGACTGCTTTAAGGCTTGATATTATGTTTGCATCTGTGCTTGTTCTAGTTTCAGTAACACCAAAGACCCTCCCATCTTAATGGCTTGAAGAGAATCTTAGTACCTCAAAGGCAAACCCAAACTGGGCCTTTGGTATCCTAGAGTGTCATCATTTGACCTAGAAGCCTACACAGAATATTGACATGTTGCAATAAATCTTGACGAGGAAGATCCAACAACAGGAGGTTGGTCAATTTCTTGGCAGAAGCTTATTTCATGGGTAGTGCAAGAACAGACAATCATGGCTACTTCTAATACAGAGGGCAAGTATGTTGCAGCTGCTAACTGCTGATAGGCAATATTATGGATTCAAATCAGATGTTTAGACTATAGGTTCAATTTTATGAACACAAAGATCTACATTGATAATGAGAGTACTATATGCATTGTAAAGAACCCAGTATTTCACTCCAAAACAAAGCATATTGAGATTAGGCAAACACTTCATTTAGTAATACTTTGAAAAAGCTATTCAAGTCTCTAAGATCACATTGGATGACAAATGTGGTGATGTGTACATGTGTATTGGTGTAGCTGATAGAAGCTTTGTTTGAAGAAAGGCTATATGGAACTATGTGTATAAGTGCAGTGGATTATACATCATGGATACTTAGAATGGAGTGCAAGAGCTGCCAAGTGATGAAAATGGGTTAATTCTGGTAACTGATACTTAGTACTGCTAAGCTTAAAAGTTAATACTGTCAGTTATTATGAGCAATATGCAAGATGTTTTGGATTGTGTTTCTTTGTGTTTGGAACTAACATTTTGCAGGATTAGAGCTTAAAGGTTATTTGATTAATAATGGATATGCTGATTTGGTGTGAATGCTGGTGACTTTGTTAATACTGCTGATGTTTCACATGTTGGTTTTCACCACATAACAAATGGTCATCAATTCACCATGTCTAACAGACAAGAAAGAATTGGCTATTCCAGGGCAAACGGCGACTGGTAAAGAATTCTCAAATCCGTTGATGGCTGGTAGTTTGCCAAAAACTATAAGTGCGAAAGTTAGTACTGCTAGTACAAACTTAGTACTGCTAGCCTAACTTAGTGCTGCTAAAGTTACCGTTACTAAATACTATTCAGGGGTAATTTTTGACAAATTAACGGCTACTTTCCTCTTAAGTTTTCTTTAGTGCCTATATAAGCCTATTAATCAAACAATATCTTTCACAAATACCAATTGCTCATAATTCATCAAACCCTAATCGATTTTCACACCGACAAATTCAATTATTCATGGCTGATCTTGCTTTTGTAAACCAACACAACATGGTCGCGTATTTGGAAAAGAGTGATGAGAATGCAGAATTTCATCAGATAGTGGACTTCCTCTCTACATGTTCGATCAACTATGCTCTCACTGTAAGTCCTACTATCTATGCTTCTTATATTAAATAGTTTTGTAATACTGCCACTTCCAAAATAGTCAATTTAGTGAAGCAAATACATGCCATAGTTGATGGCAAGGCAGTAGTGATATCAGAATCATCAGTGAGGAATGATCTTCTCTTTGATGATGAGGATGGTATTACTTGCCTCACAAATGATGACATTTTTGAAAACCTTGCATTGATGGGGTATGAACAGCTTTCAACAAAACTTACTTTTCAAAAAGGTTCATTCTCTCCACAATGGAAATTCCTGATACATACCATCCTTCATTGTATAAGCTCAAAATTAACTGGCTAGAATGAGTTTTCAACCAATTTAGCTTTAGCAGTTATATGTTTGGCAAAGGGTCAAAATTTTAATTTTTCTAAATTGATTTTTAATGGTATGTTAAGAAACTTGGATCCAAAGAAGTTTTTAATGTATCCAAGGTTTTTACAACTCTTTTTGAATAACCAGCTTAAAGATTTACCAGAACCTTTAATGATACTTATGAAACACCAAGCCATACTAAAAAGGTTTTCTCAAATATGGCAAGGCAAAGAAAAAGTTTTTCAAGAAACGTTACTCCACTTTTTGAATCCATGTTGGTACAAAACCAAGCACCTAAGGGTGAAAGTTCAGTAACACCCCCTGAACCCCAACCCACACCCTCTACCTCACAACTAAATGTTTCAGAACCTCAAACTGAACTACTTCAAACTGAAACACCTCTAACAGTTTCCTATGAACCTCAGACTGAAGCTAACATTGAGCAAATACTCCCATCTCCATCTATATATCAAAGAAAACACAGAAAGACACAAAAACATAGGAGAGCCAAAAAGTCACTGAGTTACCTCAGACTAGTGTGCCTCTAGACCTTGGAGCAGATGAGGTTGTCCATAAGAAGGGGGTGACAGTGTGGAAAGGGCTATCACTACTGATGCTAGCTTAGTTGCAGCACATGACAGTGATAACATAATTAGGACCCAGACCACGACAATGCCTAATGTTGACATTCCTCAAGGAATGGATACAGGTGGCAGTCCCAGGCGCCAAGAAACCATGGGGGGTGCTCCTGCTCAGACTAGGTCTGAGAGAGTGCTTAAACAGCCCAATGAACTACCTCTCCTAGAAGGTCACACATCTAGAAGTGGGGAGGGCAGGATGGCACATACTTTTGAATTGATGGATATTGTACCACCTACACCCCATGATTCACCTCTCCCAGGAGGTTACACACCTGGAAGTGATGAGGGTAGATTGAAACTGGAAGAATTAATGGCTATGTGTACAAAATTGTCAAAACAGGTGCTTGACTTGGAGAAAGAGAACGATGCTCAAGCTGTGGAGATCCTCAAACTAAATAAAAGAGTCAAGAAATTAGAATGACAGAAGAAGTTAAGCATCTCACACCCAAAAAGGAGGATATACAGGCAGGTTGAGTCTTCTATTGATGATTTGGATGAGGAGGATGCATCCAAACAGGGGAGGAAAAGTGACAAGACAAAGCCAATGTTTAAAGACAGTGACTTTGATAGACTTGATGATGAAATGGAAAATGCTAAAGGAGAGACAGTTTATGCTGCTACTTCTTGATTTAGTACTGTTGGGCCATCTACAAGTGTTGTTAGGACTTCAACAGGTATTTTAGAAGATGAGATGGTGACAATGGCTGATACATTGATAGCCATTAGACACACAAGAACATGACCATCTTATTTACCAAGACCAACTTTAGTGGTGATCACTGATACTGAACAAAAACAAAGAAGACTAACAACACCACCACCATCACAACCATCAGACACTAGAGACAAGGGTAAAGGTATAATGGTAGAGCCTGATCCTCCAGTGAAAATCAAGAGGAGTGATCAAGGTGATTTGCAACTTTAAGCAGATGCAGAGTTGGCTCAGTTACTGCATCAAGAGGAATTGGCTCAAGTAGAAAGGAGACAAAGAGAAAGAGCAGCACAAGAAGAAGCCTCTATAGCTGCACTTTATGAAGAGTATGATACTATTCAAGCCAGCATAGATGCTGATGCTTTGTTTGCTGCAAGGCTCCAACAGGAAGAGAGAGCAGTTCACCATTGAAGAAAGAGCATAATTTTTGGTAGAAACAATAGCATAACAAAGAAAGTTTAGAGTTGCTCAAAGGGCTGCAGAGATCAGAAGTAAACCACCCACCAAAACTCAGCTAAGGAACATGATGATTACATATCTAAAGAATATGGGTAAGTTTAATCATAATCAACTGAAAGGAAAAAGTTATGAGGAGCTTCAGAGATTGTATGAAAGGGAACAAAAGTGGATAAATGATTTTGTTCCTATGGACTCTGAAAAGGAAGAAAAGAAATCAGTAGAGCCTGAGAGTGAAGGAAAGAAAGGCAAAAGAATAAAGAGAGTTGCAGATTCAGCACTTAAACAGAAATCTTCTAAGAAACAAAAGATGATGCAAGAACAAGAATCTGCAAAGAGTGATGAAGACGCAACAGCAGACTATGAACATGAAAAGGAAGAGTTAAGAATGTGGTTAACAGTTGTTCTAGATGAAGAAGAGACTGTGGATCCAGAGATTTTGTCTGCTAAGTACCCTATAGTTGATTGGGAATCTCATAACTTAAGGAATGATGATATGGAAGATTTACAAGTCTATAAGATAATCATAGTAGATGGGAATACTAGTTATCACAAATCATTATTTAGTATGCTAAGAAAGTTTGATAGATAAGATTTGGTAGATTTGCATAGATTAGTGATGAAAAGATTTGAAGACAATACCCCAAAAGGTTATAATTTGCTGCTTTGGGTAGATCTTAAGGTAATGTTTGAACCAAATGCATAGGATGAAATTTGGAGTAATCAACAGGATTGGACTCTGATTACCTAGAAACTGTATGAAAATTGTAGAGTTCATACATTGCTTATGGATGGTACTTTGACCTGCTTCAACATGTTAGTTGAGAAAAGGTATCCTCTCATCAAGGAAATGCTAGAGAAGATGTTAAACTGGAAGCTAGAAGCTGAAGCTAGAAGCTGAAGCTGAGAGTACAATGGCATTTAAGCTTCTCAAGTTTATCAAGTCACAGCTGGAAGATTGAAGAAGTGTTTGAATACATCCTCCTAGTGATCAAGATGCTTATACTAAAGAAACTTGATGATTAACATGGTGAATATCAAGTTTAGGGGAGGATTGTTGAGAATTATGGACTTCTACAAGTTAGTACTGCTGGTTCAACTTGATACTGCTGGTGATGGTTAGTGTTGCTGATGAAGATTTGTGGAAAACATTCAGTTTAAGTCATTAGTTTTGTGATTGAATATTAGGGAGTATGCCAGTACATTGTTTAGTACTGCCAGTATGTTAGTACGTTAGTTAATAGTTTAGTGTTGTTAGTCTTTATATAGTTAGTTAGTATGCTTTTATGATTCGCTATGAGTTAAATTAGGATAATAGATGTGCATTTCATTGTACGCGTTTTGTAAAGCCCATTAGGGTTTCTTAGTTGTATTTAATAGGAGGACACCTATGACATAGTTAGAGATATGCATAGAATTCATATCTCATAGTTAGTTATTCTGTAACCTAGGCAGAATATTAGCAATCAATATATTCAAAGTTTAGTATTTATTGTTCTTCTTAGTATTACAAGTTAGATTCCACATAACTTGTAGTATTCATAATCCTGGTTTCTCTTATAATTAGTTTGTATTTATCCAGGTTAACTAAGCTTTAACAAGCTAAGAAGATTTGTTCATTGGGATCAACAGGTGATACATGCCTCTTGGGCATCTCAGTATCTGACTCTGAATCGTCTGAACACAGATACAGGAGGTGTTGAACTCTTCGATAGATCAGCCTCTAATGATGAATGAGTATCAAGCTCGAGCACCCCAGCAGGTGAGGCAACTGTAGCCGCCCCCACCTTTGGTGCAACCGGGACCTTAACAGAAATAGAACCGATAAGGATAACTCGAGGAAAATAAGATCTCACACTCTAGACTGATACGTCTGAAGAAATAGAAATAACCGAAGCTGCCATAACCTGCACAAGCAAAAGTTTATATAAATCCCTTTTATATGAAACCATGTCAATGCGTGCAATGTAGGAATAATATAGATGTAAAGTATAGTCATGACAAAATTATACATAATATAATTGTGGAAATGTATTATAATTAATACTCGTATACTTATCGGTAGTAATTATATACGTAAGCAAGTTAAAAATGTGGAATCAATACTGGTTATTAGGACCCGACCTAAAATTTATACCTGGATCTTATAACCTTGTCTCTGGATACCAATCTGTCACACCCCCAAACGGGGCCTGGACAAAAACATGTGTCCAGGGCGTGACATCATAATATACATCACACAAGATACAAAGAACGACCTTTAATGGTACGTTTAGAAATCCAACATCGTTGCATTAAATAAATTAGTTAAGGTTTTACATAGGTTCATAGATAATATGCGGAAGCGAATAAAAGGTTTTAAAGTTTGACAACGATGTTAACATAGATAATAATAATTCTCTGAAATATTGGTCCAAAGCCAAGCAAATCAATCCATAGATAAGCACTTTGAGAAAATATTGCCTTTTAAAAAGTCAGCATAATGTTGGTTTGAATTCATATGTTTGAATTTGAATAAAGAGTGGATCCCACAAAATTTTGCCAAAAGCATATGTGACTATCTATAACAGATTACAATATCACATAAAAAAGGCATTTTGTTGTGCTAAAAGCTCATGATTACCGAGGGCTAATGTAATGGGAGCATCTAAAAATGCTAGATCAAAACCTGCCATGATGGGTGCAAACCATGGCACTTCACCATATCACTCGACATGTATACGTCCGTTGATCCTGTAAGCGGATTACACGGACGGGGATGATTCGTCTAATAGATCTATCTACAACACTCGCGCTTCATTACCTCAATATAATGATATTAAGTAAACTAACGGTTCATGGATAACTCGCGGCATACAAGTTTTAACATTTATTAGGCATCCACGTTAAACAAGGATTAGGAAAAACATAAAGCATTTGTGCTTCCAATGTTTTAAAAGCAAGAACACTGTTTCTCCCCAAAATAGTAAAGCAAGTGAGCATAAAACGTGGGGGCTTATGAAATCACCTGCTGATGGCGAACGGTAAATCACGTAATGAAAGATGTTATAAGAAATCTAAACGGACCTCGATAAATACACGTTGTCTTAGGAAACGGAAAGTATACTAATTATGCACGAAACGCTTAATATAGAAAGACATCCATGTGTGTTTGTGTTTTGGTTTTTAATATCAAAAAACGAAATTAGTTAAAAATTCTTAACGTTCTTCGTTGAATCCCGACATTTTTCCCGAAAGTTACCATTTATAGAAAGTTTCCGTTTTAGGAAAGATTTTAGTTTCAAGATGTTAATACGGTCCCCTATATTTGTTCAGTTTCCATATTTTCAAAACGCACTAACTAGTCTTAATCGCTTAACTTCTATGCCCGTTTCGCTAAAACATAATAAAAGTTACTATTTTTGGAATCCTACCTCATTTATCAAACCCGACATCATTTAAATGTTTTTATGACATTTCAAATGTTTCTAATTATTAACCTAATGTTTTTATATGTTTCGCCAACGTTTGGAAAGTCCAAAAATGTTCGAAAGTGTCTGAAATCCTCATTTTATTTTCCAAACAGCACTACGTCAAAATGATTTTGCCGAAAAATGTTTCAAGTTTCATTTGGCTATAACTTGGCCGTTTTAAGTCCAATTTTAGTGTGCGATATATGAAAATCTATCTATACGAAACGAGCTCTCCAAAGACTACCTTTACGCCTATTGAAAACATTCCTAAGTCGCCCAAAACCTCAAAAGAATTTAGGATCAGAAACTATGTATTTCACAAACGCTTCCAAAAATCACACCAAACTTCACAATAGTGCCTAGTCTAGCCTAATCTCCATTCACAACTAATCCACATCAAAACCACACCTAAAACTAACCTAATCCCTTCATTTCTATTGGTGCAACTCACTTTTCAACTCACCTCACCAAGATCATAAAGTCATAAACATATTACTTCCATTTTTATAAAATATAACAAGATATTATTTCATTTCTTTTTAAAAATCAACACAAACACCATAGGAATCATAGATCTATGCAAGAACATAAACATATGTAGGATGAAAGTAGAAATGAAAGTATAAGTTTCAAGATAAGCTTACAAATATGAAAACACAAGAATGAAGATGGAAGACTTGGATCGTGAAAAACCCCAAATAATAACCAAACCTTAATTTGTAGATCCTTTAAGTAAACCCTTGAATCAAATGATCAAACCTTTGGAACACCCTTAGATATGATTAGAAATGATCTTGAAATGAGTGAATCTTGATAGAAATCAAAACTATGGAAAGTATATGTATGTATGTGTGTGCCATGAGCAAGAAGAAAGAAAAAGGAAGAGAGAAAAACTTTTTGAGGCTTGCAAATGAAGAGTGAACCCTATATGTGTTATCACTTGATATTTATAGGGAGTGGGATAAGGTTAAGGGTCCATGGCTAGTCAAAAGATGTGTAACCAAATGGCTAAGTGACCAACACACACTAAGGGTGTGTGTGGTAATGGTTCAAACGCAACAAGCAAAAAGGGAAGGGGGGGAACCAAGCTTGAACACTAGTTGCTAATAAAAATCAAGATTCCATTTAATGGCTTAGTGGAAGAGTGGTTTAAGGCTTGCATGCATAAAGACAAGAGTCTTACACCACCTTGCATGCCTCCAAAACATCACTATCTATGCATGTGATGCATAATTTTCAAATTAAAGGTAAAAGATTCCACTTGATTTAATTAGATGTGTGTTTGTGCGTGTGATTTGAGCATAAGGGGAGGGATGAACGAAATTTTTAACTTAATAACACGATATGTACGGTAACTAAAGTTTACACGAAAAGATTTTGGGTTTCCGGGGTTCCGTTAGTTCAAAAACGCGAAAAACGCAAATTAAACGCTAAAACGTAAAAATAAATATCGGAAGTGATCGTAAACTACGAAACACTTTGAAATGATAAAATAACTCATATAACGTCTAAACTAATCAAAATCCAAAGTCGAAACGCGTCCGATGACGTTTTTCAGATTTACGCAGGTTAACTTCCCGGTAAACTGCCAGATTCAAACGTAACGTATAAAAGTCAAAAATAATGATCGGAAAAGTTTAAAATATTGACCTGAAATTTACGGAGCATGACATTTTTCTCGCTTACCACACAACCAAGGTTTTTAAGCCTATCCGCCATAGACTTAATTTTAGTACAATATTCACTAATCGTCATCTTTCCGATCTTGATGGAACGGAGTTCATTATCAAGATTAATGGCCCTAGCATCCATGTTATCATGAAATAGATCTTTGAGATGGTCCTATAACGCTTTTGAATTATCCGGTGTGGTAACGACTTGCTCTTGAAGAGAATCACATAGGGATCTAAGGATCCACATCTTGATGAGATCATCAAGTTTGCACCATTCCGGATTAGTAGACAAGGTGTAACAACCGGAGTTTTGCGACGTGTCTGGCGGTTCGCGTATCCGACATCGTAATAATTATTTTTTTTTATAAGATTCCGTGAACGAGCATCGATATTTAAATTTTAATCATCGCTAATAAATATTTTCGTAATTTATTTCGACAAATTTTGATAATCGAGAATTGATAATTTTTAGTTTGACGTTCCGCGAATTCGACGTCATTAAAATTATTCCGTGAGTTTTTATAAACAAACATCGACATTTAAATATTTTATTTGTCGTAATTAATTATTTCTGTAAAATAGTGTGAGCGAAAATTTAAATGTATTTATTTTTAAACGTATCGCGAGTCAACGTTTGATTTCGCGTTCGTTAATTGTTTTGAGCAACGTAAAAAAAATCTACGTCGCACCTCGTTATTATTTTATTGACCATAGAAATATTATTTTATGAACCGTGTCGTCTTTGTCTCTCGACCTTGGCCATGGCTCGTGTTATAGCTCGCGTTTTCTTTAAAAACTTGTACAAGTTACACTTTAAATTAAATGTGACACAAATACTTACAAGAAATAAAAAGAAAAAAAAATATAACTTTTGCATGCCATGGGGGCCTTAGGCCGACGCCTAGGTCACTCCCACACTCAAACCAATTTTGTTTCCAAGGCAAATCATTACTTATGCTTCCAAGATTTTAAAAAAAGGTCTTACACACACATAGATAGTACAAGTAAACAAAATATTTAATCAAAACTTTTATGCATGCTTGCCTAGCTTACTTGTAGCCGAAGCTAGCCCATATACACACTCAATATGGCTCCAACTTTCAACACAATGATGGCCTTATGTTTCCAATGTTGGTTATAAACTTCTCACAAAACTCATAGTTCATAGTTTTTCAAAAACCATTTTTCCTCCTTTGTTCTCCCCTTGAAACCGAACGGGTGAAAACACCCAACACAAAAAAAATTCCATTTTGATCCTATAAACTCTATAAAACCTTACCCAAAAATGATATAGCACAAGTTAGGGACAAGTAAAAATTTATTTCTTGTCTTCTCCTTTCCTTTTTGAGTCGAACGAACCAAACAAACACCCTTACTCTTGCCCTTTAATTTTTCTAAGTCACCAAATATGGTTTAGGAGGTTAAGATTTGATCATCCATGCACCAAAATGGCACATGCAATGAGGTTTGAATAAGGTTGAGTTTACTTGAGCAAATAAAGTTTATTTGGTTTGGTTCGGGTTGTGTTGAGCCGCGGCTAAGGGGACAAAAGGAGGCAAGGCGAAACTTTTTATTTTCCGACATATTTCCGATATCATTGTGAGCATTTCCTTGATGACTACTTTTAATTATTTTGAGTATTTCATTTATTTGATTTGTTTTTATAAATATGTGTATATGTGGTGAAATGATTGAAAACTTGCGGCGTATATTGTAGTGAAGTATTGATGTTCAAGTGGGATTATTAGGAAATTATAAGTATTATTAGATGAGATTTTGATGATATTTTGGGACGAAAACGAATTTTAACGCTTATTTTATCGGGTCATTTAAATCAGAAAACGGGATGTGTTATTCGGGGTTCGAGATTTTGGAAAATCAGATTTTGGGTCAGAAAATATTTCAAATTATATTTTTACGGACGTTTTGATATAAAATGGGACTTCTAACTCCCAATAACGAAGAAACTGGAGCTAGATCGATATATACACTTTAGTAGAAAATAAGTCATTTTATCTTAGATAAGCACGTGAATAAGGCTTTTCTCGAATACTTTGTTATCCTAATTTAATATTTAATTGATAGTCACCACGATCGCCTAGTGGTTACCTGGTTAGGCGTCTTGATGCCTCACAAAAGGATACACGCGGTTAGGCCACGTTTATATGAGTCAAAAACTCACCCTCCCCAAATAACCTCAACTGGGAAAACCTTATTCGCTTACCTGTTTTCATGCTACTACTGACACCAATGTACCATGACTCAATAAGTCCCTGGTTCTTCACTTTTAGCTGATATTCAGTCATGTTAATATTCAGGTCATTGATATATACTGGACTCTCATGATGCTAGAGTAGGTAATTTGGTTTTAAATTTGAGAGTGTATTGTATGTATAAGCTCCTCATGGTTTATATTGTACTCCAAGCCTTTTGTTTTTATTTAAATATTTTGAAGTATCTCCATCTGGCACAAAGTAGTGGTAATAGGACTAATCCACTAATGGCATTAAGGCAGAATTGTAGTATTTTTGTTTTAGTAAGCAATTCTTGTGGTCGTGATCACTTAGGCG
>BQNB010155981.1:0-15325 GCA_026074375.1 Tanacetum coccineum | reverse complement strand
CTTTTAGACTATTCTTACTATATATTTTATATTTTATTATATATTATATATATTTTAAGGTATAGTTTGGACGGATCAAGATCTTTGTTTTTGGCCGTTGGATCACTAAGTGACTTCACACGGATTGCCAAGCTGGCAATCCATGTGAGGCTCACTTGTGCTTCTTCTCTGAGTAGAAATAGTACAAAATCCACATCCTTGTGTGCTTTCTCTATAGCTGTCGTGGCTTTGATGCTTGGGTAGACAAATGAAAGTCCTTGATATGACCCATTTGTCCCTGTCATCTTATTAATGATCCCATGAATTACCTTAATTGCCCATCAATTTACAAAAGCCCTTTGGTATTACCTTAGGTTAATGTTGGGGACGATGGGTGAATAGTGCCCAACTTTTCCCGCTTGTTTTAACTGTCATAGGGTAAAAATCGTTTAAATTTTAGGAGAATGACACAAATGGTCCTTGTGGTTTATATAAAAGGGAAGTGGACTAGGTTTTGGGCTTATGGTTATGGGCTTGGATCCGGGTATAGAATTTTAGGGTTTTTCAGGCCCATTTAGGGTTCTAGGGCCTAATAGGAGGTGAGGGGCTATTTTTGGACTTTGGTGAAACTTGGAGGGTTGAAATGAAATATTGTGGGTATAGAATTTTAGGGTTTTTCAGGCATGTGTCTCGTGTTGCTTCAAATAAGCATATAGTTGATCAAAGTTTGAATCCTTTAAGCCTTTGTTAAGTTTCACAGCGGTAACAAATCTACCCCATTCAGGCAACATGTTATTCACAAACTTTGAGTTCAACTGTATTTTTGACATTGTCATCTTGATGTTCCGCATGTCATTAATGAGCTTGGCAAACCTGACATAGTAGTCGTGAATGGTTTCGCCTTTGTTCTGACGAAAGTGTTCAAAGTCATCATACAGTTGTGATTCACGGTCTTCCTTTGTTAATTCCGATCCTTCCAAAAGCATCTTCACATTGTCTCATATGTCCTTTGCATCAGTGTAATGATTAATAAGTGAATAGATATCTTTTGGTAAACCTTGAAGTATGATGTTTATTGCCTGGATGTCTGCATTGTACGTATCCTTCTCATCCCGTGACAGATCTGAATAGACTCGAGGTCGTTCAGGACCTAGATGGAGAGAACCTTCAGTTCCTTCAGCAACAATTACTCGCGTGGTCCCCATCTGAAAAGGTCCTTCATCAATTGACTTTAAAATGTTTACCCCATTATCCTTACCCCGACAGTACAATCGAATACGTTGTTGCCATGATGCAAAGTCAGTCTTATCAAGCATAGGTGGTCGGGTATTGGAACCCGCACATTGGATGTCCTCTGAAAGATTAGCCATAGTAATTACTTATGATATGATTAAGTTGATCGATCAATGATTAGTGATTGTATGTTAAAAGTGATGATTGTTTGTTGGATTAGGTGATATGTTGTATGGTTGAGATTTGGCTTGGTTAAAATAAGTTAACTTAATGACGATAATGAAACTTAGGCAAATCGTAGTGAAGTCTAGTCAAAACGCAGTGTAGTTTCCATCAAAACGCAACCTAGTCTTGTCAAAACGCAATGAAGAAAATGAGCCAAAATGCAGCCTGAGATTTGATCAAAACGTAACCTTGAGATTTGTTCAAAACGCAACCAAATAAAAAATTGGGCAGAGTATCCCTCAGTCAAAACGCAACACTTGTCTTCAAAACGCAACCTGCAGTCAAAACGCAATGAACCAAAACGCAACCTCTAATAAGACAAAATGTAGTACTGTTGTACTATACAAAATGACAAAAACGCAGTGTACTTTCTTCTGACAAAACACAGTACTGTTCACCAAAACGCAACGAAGAATGTCTCAGAAAGGTCAAAACGCAATGAAGAATATACAAACTTTTTCACCTAAAAACACCTAAAAATCACCCTTTTGAACGTTTTTACTTGGTTTCTTTTGCACAACTTGGTCCTAGAAGGTTATAACAACTATAAAAACACTAACTTTAACATCACAAACATGAGAATCAAAGAGTGTCAAGAATAAGACCATAAACCTTCAAAAAACCAAACTTTTGATCTAAACTAACCAAGGAAACGCACACACAATCTAGCTAATCATCCCATGGGCTCTGATACCAATTGTAGTATATTGGATATCATAACACAAGCATGGATGATTGGGTTGGCTAATTATCTAGAGAGAGAAAGTGAGGTTTCTAGTGAGAGAAAATGCAATAGCATGAAATGTGATAAAAAGAACAACCAACCCCTTCCCATGGCTGGAAAAGGGTTTATATACAAGTGTTTGTGAGCTTTATGGGCTTGGGTATGGGCTTACACTTGGGTAAAAGACCCGGCCCAATACCAAAAGCCATACGCTTACTTTCTAACTACGAGCTATGCTATACTAAACGATACACGGGGGTGACCGAGTCTTTTTCATAATCCTAATAATTACCACACTTATCATCATCCTCATCACTTAAACCTTCTTCACAACTACAAGCATAAACCTTTCTCTATATAAACCTTCCCCAAATAACACCCACATGGGACAACTCACATTCATTACACCATTATACTTGTCGTACTTCTTATCCCCTTTATTTCCAACATAGGCTCCTATCTTTCACATCAAAACATTCTCCACCGCATACCTTCCCTATTCATTCTCTTCTTCATCTCAACACAGACATACACATTCTCTTGAATTTAAACCACACATACACACACTCTCAGCTTCCTCCATACACCTCTTCCTTAACACCTCTTCGTTTGAATTCAAATCTCACAACATCACCTAACTTCCCTCACACACTTTGCCAACTCATCCTTATCCCAACACTTCAACATTCAAATTTGAAATCATAAGTCATAGGTTCCTTTCCATCACATAAATGACAACTCACACCTCACACTTATCCCACATGTTGAAATAAAAATTCAAATTTAAATCACAAGCTTTAGGATCTAAACCATCACATCATGCCAACTCACTCCTTCTCATCTTTATCCCACATGTCTAATAGTTTGAATTTCAAATTCAAATTATCCCTCTCACAACATCCATACTTGCTAACCAAGTTAAGAATATTCCTTTCTATCCTAACCATGCCAACTCATTAACCTAACCATGGTTAGTTTCCAACTAAACCATTTACATGTGAGGAATACCAAAACATACCATTTTTCCAATACTTCTTCTCTATCTCTTTGATATTAGACAAACATCCCCAAAGTTTGTTATAAACTACTTCACAAATGTTTTTATCAAATGGCTATTTGAGTTGGTTGAACTTGAGTGTAAGAATAGTATAAAGGTCAAAGCATGAAGTATAATTGAGGGTTTAACAAGAACGGGTATTTAAAACGCCAAAAACCCAAAGAATACACTTAGGCTTATGGCGTGTTGGCCACGCACTGACATATTTCCAGTGCGTCACTCTCGAAGTGTATTTTATCACTTTGTGTTTTTGGCCTATAAATACCCTATCTTGGCCTTTGTATTCCTTACCTCTTGCCAAACAGTCTTTCTCTCTTTTTCTCTTCTCTTATCCTTTAAGTCTAACACCTCTTGTGTTCTTATCTTCTTAATATATCATTATATTGAAGAACACATCTCCGCAAGAGAGACACATAAGTACCTAATCCATACTTATATGTTATTAGTCAAGGGTCTTCTTTCACATACCCTTTCTTTTAGAATCGAGTCTTTAGGTTAGGTTAAGACTTGATTCATATCAAACAACTTTATTCAATTTGGTTGTAAAGGAAAGTATTGTATCTTTGTGATCAAACCTATATCATTTGGGATCTAGTTGGGATTTTGGTAAGCTTCCAAGGGGAAGTTCTTAGTGGTCCTAGTTGATCTTAGTGATCCAAAAGGAAAAGTCAAATCACATGTTTTTAGGGGAGGATTCCGAGGGCAGAATACCTGATGACATCGAATAACGTCACTTTTATAGCATTATTTATCCTAGTTAAATTGCTCGTTCTGTACTATTTTATGCATGAATTGGTACTTAATTGTTTATATTTGTTATTTGTAGTAAATATCAAGCAATTGGTGAAGTGTAACTAAAAGGCGCGCATTTTGGAGCTTAAACGAAGAAATCAAGAATCTGATGTTCTGACAACCAATACGTCATATCCATCAATGAAGATACTGTAACAATCCGTATTTTTGATCAATGTATGACGTTATTAAATTCACTAATTATTTTTTTCTCGTACGCGTTCGCTTTTAAATTTAATAGTTAAGTTAAATCGCGTAAGTTAAAAATTATCGTTTAGCGTAAACGGAGACCAAACAAATAAATGTTTACATCAAGCAAGTGTTAAGTAATTATTTTGAGTATAATTATTAACTTTGTTTATTTTATTTTTATTTGTTAATTGATTACGTTTCGCGATAAAATTACGTTTAGGCATACCCGGAAGCACCAAAACTTTTCTACGCTTCAACAAATACCCACTTTTATACCCAATACATAAAATTAACTCAAATATCTATCCCATATGCTCATATGGCCGGATTTCGACTCAAAGATACAAAGAAAATATCATAGGAACACTTTCTTTGTTTTCATGGGATAATCTCCACTTTTAGGAACCAAAGACCAAAGACTTTCCCTAAGACCCTCATCTTGTTTCCCATGACCACTATTGCAAACTTTTGACCAACTAGGCATATATATACTTGTATGCAAGAGTTATAACACATACATACATAAAACAGTTGGTGTAAAAGATCAAAAACACTCTCTTTTCTCCTCTACATAGCCACGGCTCAAAATCCCTTTCTAACTCAATCCATACAAAACTTTCTACATCATATACAAGCCTTCACACATCCTTCCTAAGATATACTAAGGTATTTATAATCATTGGTTAACCATTTGCAAGTATTTATCAAAGAAAGGAAGCTAGGGTTTTCATTTGGATAATTAGGGTTTTCATTAGTGCTGTTAGGTACTGTAGTTGAAGGATGACGTTAGTTTCAGCACAACGGTCTACACTCACTCCAAACGTCCTATTGTTACCCTTATCTTATGTCCACCAAGCGGAGGACTGTTCCCCCGACTGTTCCCCTGAATGGTGAGACTTTGTGACGACATCTACTTGGTTTCATGTCTACTGGCTTAGCTAGGAACAAGATGATGGCGTCTTTTTTGTAAACACAGAGGATGGCTTTGATTTAACTTATATTGTCCATTTTTTGCCTGATTTATGGATGTTGATGAAGAAACCTTAACCATGGAAAGACATTATCATCAATTCCTCCTTGCGGCTGGAAACATTCAGTTGAAGTATTGGACAACAGTTTAAGGTAAATACATTTTTTATATTGTAATGAGGTTATTCTTTAAAATGTCCCGGAAGGTGAACCACTCTTATTAATATAATAATCATATTCTTTTCCAAACTTTTAGCCAAACTATATTTTTGCATAATGTTATTTGAAGACAGATGTGTGTTGTTTTTATGCCTCAGTGAAAAAACATGCTTACTTTTTTTGTTTTTGTTTTGTACCAAGTTATCTCTAGGATTTTTTGGGTTTTATAGTTTGTTGGGTGCCTTATAAATCAGAGTTTGATAATTAGTGAAAACGCTTAACAAATTTAATATGGCATTTTTGCCATCCAAAAAAAGCTTACATGGTTGTAAACAGGGCTGAAATAGCTTAATCAAACTAGTTATGGAAGCTCAAAATTCCTTATAAGCTAATAGCACCAATTGTTTTTATATGCGTTAACCAACAACCCTTGGTCTTATCTTCTTTATGTGGTGTCATGTGATAAACAAATATCAACTTTCTGCCATTAGTTAACAGTTAAAAACCATTACACAGTCTAATGTTTAAACTAGGCAAATAGATATAATGTAAGGGTGTGTTTGCATAAGTTTAGTGTAGAAGCGAAAGAGGCGTTATTTCTTTTGAGGCTTTCCCATTAAGTCTCATTCCTTTTGGTTTATCGAAACTCATATGCACTATAGATTATTGATACTAAGTTTTAGGACATGCAATAATGTATCCCATATCTTCCAACACACTGTAATACAGGGGTCGGTTTTATGCACAATGTGAATTACCAATATAACATTTAGGAGCATTAATGTTCTACCACATTTCAGGTATTAAATATCTTTGTGACGTAGTTCCTCATATCTTTGTATTGATACAAACGATTGATTATTAAGTTTAATTGGTCAGTTTTATCATCCTTTTGATGTACTAACCCAAGTTTCATGTTTGCAAAGGGGCTAAAACGGTTGCAAAAAGTACGACCTTAAAGATCTGGACATAATTCGCCAACCGATTATAAGCAAATGGGAAATGATGAAAACGTGAGTACATATGGGTTTGTCATGAAGCGACATGGCGTGTGGTATGATTGTTGTGTAAAGGTATGGCATTTGATAAATGGTAATGATTTGTGAAAAAAATACTAAGTTGTTTTAAGCTAATTTAAAACTTGGTTTTGGTGATTTCATGTTTCACTAAAAGAACTTAAGATGACTATTTGACTTTAATGAAGTTAAGGTTTCAAACCTTGCAAAACATGTGTCTAATCTCTTAAATGTACCTCTCTCTTATTATCTTTAAATACACAGAAAAACTTACATCCATTTGTCATGCAGAGAACAGCATGGCTAGAAATATTCTACATGTGCATACCGACTGGAGAAAAAAATAAATTAAATTGCAAGTTGGTTATTGGTGGATTGGTAGGGACTGGCTTTTTTTGTGAATAACCCCAATAATTAATTTGACTAGAAGAAGTCAAACTAATGGACGTTGCTCTGTTTTGTAGGTTAGGGATAGTCTTGGCTGGCGCTTTGCATTTTTTTGGTGAGGCAGCTCTGATGCTGTCATTTGCTATTTTGGGCTTTACAGTGAAAAGCAAGACCAAGAAAGAGTATATGGTAAACGGATTGGCGAGTAAGAAGGGTCGTAGGATGAAAGAAGGAGGTCCTTATGAGTCTGATAAGCCAAAGAATACACGAAATATAATAATAGCACTCCAGTTTGTTGGAGGATAACATGTTAATACTCAAGTTTGTTGGCATTGCCATAAACAGGTAACACTTTCTTAAGATTGCGTTATAGTTGTGTGTAGATGGTAAGATATCACAGGCTGCACATGTAGGGTACGGTAAACGGGTTTAGAGGATTTGGGTCAAATTAAAACTCACTGTCCAATTTTTTGTGTCTTTCCAGTAAGATTACAAACATTGTTTGGAGCTCCTAAAATCGTAGTCCAACGTTTACTAATAACTAAATTTATAAGTTTTACCAGTTTGGGGGCGGCTTTGACCCGTTCGCCCTATTTCCTTTTAAGCTATGTTTGGGTTTTATACGTTTGAATTTGGGCAAGATATATTTAGTGGCCGTCTCCAAGGTGATAGCAGTAATTTCATAGGTGGAGCTACAGTGTTAGTAGGTGGTGCCGAGGAACCACGTTTTAGACGCCGACTTTGTTTAGAAGCTATGCTTGCAAAAAACTTAGGAACTGCATATTTAGAACAATTGTTTAAATAATATTACAGTTGTTTAAGTAATATCGATAACCCTTTTGATAATCATAAATACTTATGGAATAAAAGAATCCACGTAGAAAAGAATGAATTAGTTGGGATAAAAGGGATAGTGAATCCCCTCTTTACTTGGACTCAGATTATTCCATCTCTCATGTTTAATCAGGGCTTGACAAACACATAGTTGTTTTGACTCTTTAAATTTGCTTTTGTTTTCCGCTAACTCAGATTCGGTTGTAAGTTTTTATTACAATTCAATTTGTATTCGGTTTTTTGTGGTAATTTGAAAAAATGATGGTGTGGAAACATTTGATTGAGGTCTATACATACATTGCAATTTTGAATGAAACAGGTCAATGAGTTAGTAGAATTAAGTTAAACGGGTCTACCGAGTAACCACAAAGATGGCACACTTAGTCTCCATTGAATGTAAATCAACTACATTTAAATTCGATGGAGACTAGATACAAACTGCTGCTATATCTACAAAGGCTAAACATGCCCTGTTTCGCTTTTCTAAACCAAAGTTACAAAACCTGTGTTGATAGGCTTATGTCAATTCTATATGCTTTTGTTGCTTACTTAAAATGTATGCATCATATGTAGGTGCGAGTGAGCTCGAGTAGGCCACAAAGTGCATTACCACGAAAGCAAAAAAAAGGGTACGAGGCAATGAAGGCGAAAACAACAACGGGGGGAACAAATATGATTACAATATACTGTCAAAGTATGAATAATTAACTAAGTTTGCACATTTGTAATAATCTGTGCTCATAGAATGTATTTAGATTAGTTTATACTGATTTTTAATTGTGGAGTTTTATAGAAAAACACTCTGCCGCGAAGCGCGGGTGTAAAATGGTTATTGTTTGTTAACTTTCATTTGATTCAAATTTTTAAGTTTTGCAGGAGAAATAACCTTAGGTATTAGAGGTGTTTGGGCTTGCTCAATGGTCTTGCGGTAACACGTGGGTATGTTGTTTACATAACACTCTATACAAAACATACCGCAGCGAAGCGCGGGTATCAAACCTCGTTACAATACATTTTACGGTATATGAAAGGATAAAAAAGTTTAATTGTTAAACTGAACAAAAAGAAAGTTAATTAGTTTGTTGACACCTTCTGTTGTCGTTGTGGATGTCGGAAACTATAATTCTTGATTTTATAAGAGCATTTTATGTTAGAATTACTTAGTATTTAGTTAAAAGAAAACATTCTTGTTTTTCATAAAGTATTTTGTATAAAATAAAAACAATAGAGATTGCGTTGGAATCAAATGGTTTTCATCAAATTCTTTACGAAGCAGAAAATCTGAATTTCCTACCTTAACAAATGAAACTACATATTTATTTTGTTTCTTAGTTTTCCTTTCTCTTGTAACCATTTTGTTTTCAAAAGAATAGAAAAAATATCACATTAACGTATTTTCAATATTTTGTGAAAAATCAAATCTCTTAGTCTTATTACAAATTCGAAAAAGAAAATATGTAATTTTTTTCACCAACTAAACATGCCGTTATTTTCGTTTGACGTCATAAGTTGGAGTTTACATGTTTGATAGTGTAATTACTAACACTTTTATTTTTATTTTTTTAGAACGGCACTATTATAAAAGCCAATAGCTAAGAAGCTAAGAAAAATGAAATACAAAGAGATCAAATAAGGGTGTGAAACCATCTATCACAATAAAAGTACAATTACATTAGAAAGGCACCAAGTGGAAAGAGGCGAAACATATGTCAAAATATAACATTTTACGAGGGCTTTCGACTCGAGATGAACAAATGATTACGAACATCCATACGCTCCACAAGTTTTATAAAGATCTCTTTTCCAGCAAATCTTTAACTTTAGAGCTTAATCTGATGGAATTAAACCAATTAAGCCAATCAGCATATGAACCAAGGGGCGTCACGATAGATTCCACCAGCGGCATACGAGCCTGACGATATCCGTAGCAATCTGATCTGTAAGAGTAAGTGCGAGGAATCTTCCTGAGCAGAGAGCAATGCGGACATAAGAGATCAGAAACTAGGACAACTACGAATGTTGTAAATTGGATAGAGTGCGATCGATCCAGGTAAAACCTCCAAGCAAAAAACATCTTATTTTTATTGGACATATTTAACCATCGAGTTGCAGTAAGGGGCACTTTCGGCAAGGAAAAATTCATCAAGAAGATTGCGAACAATCTTTGACCCGGTAAAAAAATTTCCCCATTTATATCCTCACAACTCATCTATCCTCCATATTAGACAACAATGTCCCTTCAATATATGTTTGAAGAAGAGCTAATTGAGAAGATGCTACCCATCCTCTAAAGAAAGACGAAGAGAAGAGGTAACCGAGGAATTGCAGTTTATCGCCATCGTACAATCTTTTATAATCTCTAAAGCATAAATTCGTGGAACATAACACGAAGTTGAGTGTCACCAATCCAAACTTCTTCAAATTTGTGTGCGTAACCATTTACCACACGAATATGACAGTGTGAAACTCAGGTCCACCACTCGATCTTTAAGCATATGCACCTCCCGAATAATAGATTTCCAAGTCGAGTAACGAAACGGAGATAATTTATATAATGAGGAGCCATGCATAGACATGATGAGACGACACCACAATGAATTATCCCGTGATATGAATCTCCAAACCCATTTGAAAAGGAGCGCCCTATTTAAAGCATAAAAACTTAAGACACCTAAACCTCCATACTTCTTGGACGCAAGAACCTTGGCCCATTTGATCCACACTATTTTCCTCTCGTCGCATTGAACCATTGAAAAATTTACGTATGGACTCATCGTTTTGTACACCGACTACGGAACTTATCGATGGACATATTATAAATAGGTGTCGACCCAAGAACCGACTTTAAAAGAGTAAGCCTTCCCCTAACAGATAAAGTTTTAAGTTTCCAATTAGATAGACGAGCCTTAAGTTTACCAATCGTATCGTCCCATGCCTGAAGAGTCGAGCTATTACCTCCAACCATCACCATAAGTTATTTAACCTAAAGGGGTTTTCTAGTCGATCACTTACCGCAAAATATAAAGCTGCAGCATTAACTTCTCACTTCGAATCCGACTACAGAAGGTGACTTTTCTTAGATTTGATCGAGAGGCGGACACAAGAAATAACAATGAAGACATGTGAGTAAATACCAGATAGATTAGCATAGGACCACTCACCTATAATGGACCGCATCATCCGCATAACAAGATGGAAAATATTAAGAGACGAACCAATTTTGAGCCCTAAAAAATCCCCTCCTCGTTGGGCCCTGATATCGAAAGATGAAGAGACTCCATTTAAGATAAAAAGGTAGGGGGACCAAAGGATTCTCCTTGCTTGAACCCACAATTGAATTGAATTCGGAAGTTGGAAATACCATTAAGGAGGACGGAAGCCATACCAGAGTTGTAAACCCCGAATCCACGAGCACCATTTAGAACCGAAACAAAAAGCCCCTATAAGCAACTTCTTCTAAAAAATCCCATACTTATTGAAATCATAAGGCCTTGGCAAATCAACTTTAAAAACATGGCTTGTTCTTTTTATGCTTGCTCCAAGGAGTAATTGTTTTTGATAAACAGGCCATCAAGAATTTTGCCTATTAGGGAAGAAAAGCCGTTTGAACTTCCGATATACAGACAGAGATGATCGACGAAAGTCGAGTGGCTAATTTTTTGGTGACAACCTGAGTAAAGACTCCCGATCAAGCTAATTGTGACGATAATCATTTAACGAACTTAGGGGGGGGGGATCATGGTTTTTTCGGAATGAGAGAATGAAGATGAGTTGCATTTCTAGAAAATGAACTATGATCGAAAATACTTTCCACAGCAGCACAAAATTACATATCGAACATTGTCCCAGAACTTTTGAAAAAAAATCAAAAGTGAACCCGTCTGTTCCAGTGATTTATTCTCTCCACAGCCCACACAGCACTACGCCACTTCATCGCTGGAGATCAGACTCTCCAAATGTCCAACTGATCAGAAGACATTCCGATTAGGGAAGGTTTAGTTAAGTTTACATATGTGGCAGCCGGGGCTCAAAAACCGTAGCAAAATGCAACGAACTTCTTCATTGACAGACAGGGATTCATCCACCATTCGCATCACCCCATAACACCTTTAATAGCCAATTTCGCTCGTTTACGATTAATGTCCATGAAAAAATTGAGTTTTCATCGCCTCAATAGGCCCAATGAAATCTTTGCCTTATCTGGCATATGTAAGGAGCGTCGAAAGACTTTCATATCATGTATTTTTTTTAAATATATCACCGCGGTCAGAAGGAATATCATATTACGCCCCTTGATCAATAACTTTGTCACATTGACACAGACTTGGAACCGGAGATCTACAAGACGACCAGATTGATTCTTTTTTTGCAATATTAACCCATGAACGTATCTCCTTTTTCAGGATTTTATTCTTCTTGAATCGAACATCTTATATTTTATCATCAAGATCATATTATCAAGTTTCCAATCATCATTTGATCGACAGCCTGTAAAACTAAACCAAGAGTGTACCCGAAAAGGGGAAGGCCATAATTATTGACCCACTTCCCGATGTAAGATTGGTCTATGTTCGAACAGGTGTGCATATCAAGACAAATACCAAAAGATTGAGGGAATAAATAGAGTAAACCATCCGAAACAAAAAAACGATCTAATTTACTCATCTTCTTAAGCGATGAAGAGGACCAAGTAAAAGAGGACTCTTCTAATTGATTAACGCGCCCCGGAGTTTGATATAAAACTATTAAATCATAGCACCTTGCGCATTGTACACTGAACCCAAAACGATCCTCCATGCATCTACTTTATTAAAATCGCCATACCCATACAATGACCATTCCAAGGGTGATAAGGGAGAAATGTAGCTCCATAGTGAAGCTTGCCAATGTGATAGACTGAGGGGGCATATTATAGTCACACAAGTAACTCGTTATTAGAAACCCATGCCAATATAAAGCAAAAATTTTGTCAGAACAAAACTTGATGCTCTTACAGGAAAACACTTGGATCCCATACACATGAATACCACCTGTATTTCCAACTGCTTCGCTAAGAGTATACTCGAACTTTTAGTTACCATAACACTTTAAATTCCAATATCAGAAATTCAATCCCAACTTGGTTTCTTGAACAGAAAAGGAAATTCACCTTGTGTTTATTGTTTAACTACTTAATCCAATCTTATTAGCCTTGGATCCTAGCTTGACGTTTATTGATAAACAATTCATTTGAACCACTGTGAGCTCCTTGTGATCCAATTATTTTCTCCAATGTCATTCTTACATCCTTTCTATAGTGACCCCATGACTTGGCCAACTTTTAATCATTATCACTCTATAACCTCCAATATCGAGCACCTGCTTTTTTTTTTTTTGGAATTGATACTAGGGGAAGCATGTTCATTAAGGGGTTGAGCATCCTCCAAAACGCGAGAACTGAGACCTTCCGAGCGACGTTTAGACAAAGAATTTTCCATACCTTGAACCTCCTGTGCATCAACATGTTGGAATTCTCTCTCAGGTGTAAATCCAGGTGGGAAAGGAATACTTGAATCCAAACCAGAATTTGCCTCGCCTTTGTCACGTTTATTAAGAAGATTGTAAAGGTTAAATGGATCGCTAGAATTCTCCTTCTCGTTGGGTGACAGATTCTGAGTATGTTCATGCCCCAAAGAATCAGCCTTATCATCAAAAACTGTATCAGACACACCTTCAATATCAGTTTCGTCGTCCAAATTCATCTGCTTACTAATGTCACCATTTATCTCTTCAGCACCGTTAACGGAATCGTCCTCAGAATAATCATCAACTTCCTTATTATCATTAAACGTCGGAGACCAGACGAATAACTCCTTAGCTCTTATAACAAAAATTTTGCCTCGAACAATAATCTTGAATTTCTCAAGAATATTGTCCTCAAGTTTCGTCTTAATACAGATACGTTTACGAGCAAAACAATCCTCCTTGTTATCTTCAAGTTCTATCACCTCACCCCAACGGGACCCAATCTTAGAGAAAGTAGGTCGCGACCAGGCGTGTAGAGGGACTCCCTCTATATCAATCCAAACAATCCGCTCCCTAGATACAAAATCCGGCTGGGCCTTACATAATTGACTAAACCAAGACGCAACACCAACATGTTTCATAAATCTCATTTTGGTCTGGACCGATGTCAGCTCAATCATAACCCATAGGCCACCCAAATACGCAAGCCTCACATGCTGGAAACCCTCATTCGATAAAAGAACGCGTAAGTTATTAATTGAAGAAAAATCCTTGACTTCCCCCATAACAAAATTATCAAGGTCACGTTCCACCACACATTCATCATCCAAGACCATGGCAGGAGACGAGGCTATATGATTAAAAGTATTAGGGTTACCTTTTAAAACCGAAGCAAATGAAGAAGCCCCATTAGCAGCAGGTCTAGTTGAAATATTTGGCCGAGAGGAGTGGATTGGAGGACGATCAAACCGAGCAACATTTGCGTGTAAATGCATGCGGCCAATCCATAAAGTGCACAGGTTACCCACAAGTCGATCAACATTATCAACCTTAATAAATCGAACAAACGCAAACCTTTTCCCCGCTTTCGATTTGCGATCAGGAATGAAAACATCAACAACAGTCCCATAACCTTTACACACCTCCCATAGATCTTTAGATGTAGTGTTGTCCGGGAAATTCGTAACAAAAATAGATTTGGAGATCAACCGTGTGTGGTCGACGTTACTGCGAGCCCTAGCCGCCATAAGAAAAAAGGAAAATTATCTTGAAACCAATGGAACAGTAATCGAACACCCAAAAACCTAATGATTATGTCGAATCAAATAAAGAACAATTAAGGACCCGATCAAAAAGAAAGATTAGATCACTTAAATCGAGCGTTATTTGATGAATGATAATCAAACAGGCTAAAGAAGATCGATCAAATGAAGAGAGTCTTGTGAAATCGCTATGTAGGTGTCTTGATTGTGTTGTAATTGATTAGTGCTTCAATTATAATTCGCATCCAAATGGATTGGAATCGAACTTTTTCTAATTTTCTGAAATTCTACCCAATGTATTTTGGATGATTTTGAAAAGAGTGTATTTCTTTATGCTATTTGACCTTGACCTGCTGCCATATTTCTCATGGTCGGATCTAGATATTATGTTAATAATACTTTTTTCCGTATTTAATTTTTTTTAAAACTGTTTTGTTATTTCTTTGCGCGACTTATATCTTATAAAGAGGAATAACAATTGGTCGTTATCGCCAATCTAAATGTAGTAAAAAATCTCGGATATCCTTCTTACTCAGTAAGATAGGAATAGTGAATGAGTCATTTTGTATATGTACAATCGCGTTTATTTATTTACCATATCACAGTATTCTCTGTGGATTGCATTTTCATATTTATTTTTTCCAAGCATATTGCATTAATTTAATATATATGTTATAATTATAATTATGTTTACAAATACGTAACAACAACATATATGTTACTCCCTCCATTCTAAAATAAGTGTCATGTACTCATATGTGTTGGAGTGTGCTCAAGTTACCACATATAACTATATGGATAAACTCACGTGATCCTTTGATATCGCACAATTAAACACTTATACATCATAGTTTTTTATTAATCAAAACATCATTAAAACGACAAGAACTACCACTATGAACAAACAAAACAAAAATCAACAAATAATAATAGACAAACAAGAACAACAAAAAACAAACAAGTAGTAACAAGTAATACAACAGATGGCAAT
>BQNB010155980.1:0-15325 GCA_026074375.1 Tanacetum coccineum | reverse complement strand
AATCAAACAAGATCTTGTCACATACGACACCATCGCAACAAAACAAGATCTTCTCACATATGACACCATCACCATTGGCAACCATAGGAACAAGATCCGTCAACCGCTGCTACAAAACATACCATCATCATCCATACCCTCTCTCCACCGACCCACCCACAAATAATTTATAATCATTAATTAAGTGAAGTCATGTGCGTCTTTCAGAAAAAAAAAGTCATGTATCAATGTATGTGTTGTGGTTTATTAGGATGAGGTAATTATCCATTAATGAATTTATGTGTACTCCTTTTTAATTTGAAAGTGACTTCATGTCAGGTATTTGTTCTTAAACTATTATTGTTTTTGCGTTTGTTGTCACTTTGTTAGGCTAATGGTGACTATTCAAAAACAATTTTATTTGTGAATCGCATCTTATGGCTACAAGTGTGAGTGACGTGTTTGTGATTTGAGATTTATCTATTTGCATTTAAATTGGTTGTAAAGTATTTGATTGTGATGGCCTCGTGATTTTAAATTAACTGTTAAGATCGATGTTATCTCATTGGTTAATATTTATTTGGTAATGATTAGGTTTTACTATGTTAATCCAAGAATGAATATGCATTTTGAATTTATAAATTATCATGAAACTCATAAAGGGAAGTGCACATGTATTTATTTAGTGCATTTTTTAGTCGTATTGTAGCTCTTGTGTTGAATCAAAATTGAAATCGTAAATGATCATGCTACCAAAATTTAATGTATTTTATTCATGCTAGGCTTACTTACTTTTATACCTGTTTTGTCTAATTAGTTTTTGGCTACCAACTATATATTGTTTTCCAATCTTTTAATCAGGTGTTTTATGCCTTTAGATTTGGCGATTGTTATTAAAAACATGTGTGCGCTTATATGTTAATGCTAGTTACTAAAAAATAGGTTGTTATTATTTGCGTAGACATGTTGTATGATTATTTAGAAAAGAATAGTTTGTGTGTAATTATGCATATATGTTATCTTAGTTTATTTATTAAGAATGGCTTATGATTAAATTTATTTGCACCATCTAATGTAGGAAATGATTGTGCATATGTGTTTTGTCGGTTGTCATGTTTAAATAATGCGTTCATTAGTTGCTTGTGGTTACAGGTACGAGTATGATTGAACAATATGAAGAGTGCACATGTGTTTTGTACATAATATCTAGCGAGAAGATTGTTATGATAAAGGAGTGAAGAGTAAAGACACAAGTGCATGCAATAGATACAAGTGCACATAAGCTAACTTGAGTACGCATATATAAAGACATTTGGATGAGCTCAAATACACATATGCATAAAAAGAAATCGAGTGTCTCTAATGAGAGAAAATACATGTGCATCAAAGAAACTTTCTCTTTCCTTTTAGAATTTTGTATGTAAATTGTATATCACATGATTTTGGATTTTGTGTATAATGTTTTTATTTTAATATGTAAAAGATTCATTTAAAATATTTATGTTTGTCATTCAATGCGCTTGTGTAAATATTTATGACCAAAACACATTAAAAGTTTAAGCAATTGAACAATAAAAGTATATGTAAATTTACTATGCATGAAAAACAAATATGCACCTTTTGAAATCATGCATGCTAGAAAAAAATTATTTAAAAAAATTCCTAAAATTTTGGATCTAAAAAATGTTTTTTATATTAAAAAATCTCAAAAAGAAAATAAAAATGTAATTTTACTATTATACCCTTTTGAATTAAATAATAAAAATGAATATCCAAAAAAATGTGATTGGTTGATCCTAGTTCTCCGGTTCTGTACATTCATTTGGTTCTGAAAAGAACCTCACCCTATATTATATATCTATTATAAGATATATATATATATGTATATATGTATATACATATATATATATATATATATATATATATATATATATATATATACTAGCTTATAAACCCGCGAATTTCGCGGGTAGCTAAATAAAAGTTTTATTTATAGACAAAGAATATTCATTTGTGATCTTGTAGGTACTTTACGAATAAATTATATCCAAAATAGATGTATTTCACATAACAAATCAGTTTCGAAAGCATGAATATTGAGTAGTAGCTAGTCGTATTATAACAACTTCTCATAACTGAACATAAAAATCCATTAGCTCTACAAACAACATGTTGAAGAAATATCAAGTAGGATACCCGTCAAAGAGCACAATAGTAAACAAATTAGTGAATTGACCCGTTCCTTCCATTCAAATATCTATATAAATGATTCACGTATTCATGTAATCAAATTAAACTCTAGATACATCAACTGTGTAAACTATAATACAACTTATATCGGCCGATTAATTAGAATATTGTTCTAAATTAAAACCCTAAATATCATTGAGATGAGATTACAAAAAATTAAAGGGATCCATAAAGCGGTCTAAGGACATTGACGAAAGAGCCTTGTATGTAACATATTCTTGTTAGGGCAAGTAAACATCTTTTTAAGTAGTAGAAAATATAATTTTGTTAATTTATTAACTAAAAGCCAAACAAAACACTATTAAGATATTAAATAAAACAAAAGAACATAATATATCTTGAACTCCCGTTAAAGATTTAGACATAACATCATATAAATAAATCGAAAGAAATAAGACTATCGAATATGTTGTATACCCATAAATTATACAATAATGATTTTAAAAAAGTAAGTCACATAGGAAAAAAAAGTATCAAAACAAAGTTATAAGATTGATATTTTAGTTGATTTAAAGCATCCTTATTAGTGTACAAATTAAAATCACAATTTTAATATATAAGTTGGAATATAAGGAAAAACAAAACACTGAATACATTTTCTTAAACACTTGTAGTTGTCCATGGCTCAAATATTAAAAGGTGATAATCTTTGTTGATGATACGCATTTGATATCACACAGCCACCACCAAATGCTCAATGCAATGAATTAATTTTGGGAAGGAATAATAAAATGAAGGACTATAACTCTAAATTTGAAATAAGGAAGTGAAGTTACTTATTAAGAATTAATGATGTCATTCATGACATATTTGATGACATAATTAGTGATGTCATTAAATAATGGGAGGGAGATTCAAAAAGATTTTGTTTTATTGTATATATATATATATATATATATATATATATAGAGAGAGAGAGAGAGTTAGAATCAAATAAGAAGTTTTCTTAAAATAAGAATGATAAGAAGTAACAATAACCGCATATCCAAGATGCACCGACTTGAATTAGATGCATATTTATAATCTTAGATGCATTATAACGCATCATAATGTGTTTTCTAGCTTAGAATTAGATGCATATGGTAACCACTCAGTTTTCTACAATCTCTCTCATCATAATAAAAATAACATAACGGCAACCATCTAGATTTCTATTTTTCCGGCGACGATTCCGCATCATTCGGTGTTAAGGGTATGTATCGACAAAAATAAGATAAGGTATTGATACGGTTCAAGATCCGCATCATTCGGCTTTCATGTGAGGTCGACGACAGGACGAGAGATGAACTGCTCATGAACTATCTCTCAGAAATATTTGCGGCGCTTAGAAATATTAAATTGAGAGCATAACTGCCGCAATCGGATTCGGGACGGTAATCGTTGCCATCCTTGCAGTAATATGTTCTTTTTTTTGTTTTCTTTTGTTTGTTTTAATGGTGTTTTTAGATGTTCGGTACATGTATCAGTTGTTTATGATTATCAAGGATTGTATCAGTTGTTTATGATTCATTAAGGATTGTATCAGTTGTTTATAATTCATCAAGGATTGTATCAAAGTTTAGTGAGTATCACTTGTCATTTTATTAAAGATGGAATTTTGTTAACGTTTTTTGATAAGAATTTATGTAATCTACTACAACTTAGCAGGTTTATGTATCAATTTTGTATGAAGATATTGGTTAGTGTATCGTATTATCAATGTATGTTAACACTTTTAATGAGTTAGGGTCCGTTTGGTTGATGGTGTTCCATCAAAGATCAGGCATGATGGTTAATTTCAATTGTTTGGTTTAAGAGTGTGGGCGGGATGAAAGTCTAAAATATGCTATCTACAAAACCCAGCAACATCTTTCGTTTCCATGACTGAAATAAGTGGGGCCTTCCTTCCTACAAATTTTAATTTTAAATTATATATATATTTATATAATAAATAATATATAAATCAAATCTAAATCCAAATCCAATCTCAAATCCATATCCATATCATAATCTTAAACCCACTTACAAACCAAACGGGCCCTTAATATTAGTTTAATGTGCATCTACCACTTACAGTAATTATTAGTCCTTAAAAGTTTTCTAATAGTGTATAAATTTATTTTGTCGTGTAGTAATAACGTAGGTGATCAAAACTCAAAAGTAACGCATATGCAAATTGTATATCAAAGTTTATATACATACATGTATCAAATTTCATCTTTAGGTGTCAATTTAATACGGTTTCTCTGCTACAGATTATTGAACAAATTTCTCAAAAAGTAGATTTGACCATACTACCACTATGATTATAGTTATTATTTATTATGCCACTCCATCAATTAAGTAAAAAAAGACATATGTCACATTATAGTTACACTTCCTACTTTAAACTACTATCTCACGTTAACCCTCTTATCTATATACATATATATATACATATAGATATATATATATATATATATATATATATACATATACATATATATATATATATATATATATATATATATATATATATATATACATATATATATGTATGTATATATATGTATGTATATATATGTATGTATATATATATATATATATATATATATATATATATATAGTGTGAGGTTCTTTTCAGAACCAAATAAATGTACAGAACTGCGAGAACCAATCTAAGCCTTCCATTACTTGATCAATGGCTATAAATGGTGATGGCATAAAAGTAATAAACTTAAACTTTAAATTATATTATAGAAATTATAAAATGGCAATTAAGGAAATTCATATCCCTACTTTAACCTAAAACTGCTCTCCTCTTCCATTCATCAGCCGACTCCTATCCCTCATTCTCTTGCCATCTCCCATAAACCACCACCATCATAAAAATTACAGATACCCGATAATAAAAAAGCATGATATTTATGGCGCTAACTGTGATCATGTATCGTCTTTTCATATTTGCGATGCCCATGTCATGGTGTGTCGGGATATTCGATTTTTCAAAAACATAAGGCATGCGTGTTTGATTTTATAGATTGGTGGTGTCCATGTTCAAATATGGAAGGATACAGCTTTTGTTTTGTTGTTTTAATCTTGTGCAAGTATATTGAAAAAATAATGGATATTTGAAAGGCCCAAAAGGTACTATAACTTATGACTCATTAGACAATCTAATCAGATGCGCATGTAACAAGAATTACTGGAATTGCAATTCTTCTTTAGGCACATTCAAGATCATTTGTCATCAAACTGAGTTTTGATTTTTAATTTATTTAAATTCTTTTTTGCTATGAGATTGTAACTATATAAGATGTTTGAAATCATTTTTGATATGGCGCTTGTAATTGTTTTCATTTTTGTTTGTGTCTTAAAATTGATTCTGATCATATATTTTGGTTTTTGAAAAATTGTTCCAGATCTATATATGGTTAGCAGTTTAAAAAGTAAATTCACATGTAATGTTTATTGTCATACTTAAATATGATAGAAATCTTGGCTTTGTTTACAAAGTTCAATCTATTTGTTTATGTGAAATACTTGTTAAATCTAAAACCTAATTAGTAGCGTCTATGAAAATGAACAGATTACAATGCACATCTGGTCTTAATTGAACATAAAACTTAATTAGGTGATCTTGCACACCTTTTAACATATTATAAGCTTCTTGTATGGTAACTGCTTATTGTTATGGGTAGATGTTACATACCAAATTTTGGAAGTTTGAATAAAGTAGACATATTAAAGGGTGTAATGCCATCTAATAAAGTAAACATATATCTGTCAACATATGAGCTTCTATAAGAATAAAGTAAACATTTTAATGGGCGTAATGCCATCTATACCAATCTTTTTATCATACATTTAGCAAGCACTCTTCATTTAATTAGTTTTGATTATTTCAATTTTGCAGGTCAAGGATAATAAACTTTGGATTTGATGGTTTAGTAGTTCCATGTGTTGAACACATTTGGTAAAGATGAGTATGATGGGTAATATGAAAAGTGCACATGTATTTTGTATACACTATGTAGCCGGACGATAGTTATCATGATGAAGATAAAGCAAATTGATAACTATCATGACAAAGATGCACATGTATACACTACAAAATGCAGATTTTGAAGACGCGACATATGTGCATAAATCACTTTCAAGATTACAAAGGTTTTGAATATAGAAGATATGCCTAAAAATGAAGATTTTGAAGAGGCGGACACATGTGCAATTGTGCACAACTGTTGTTTGTTTTATTATTTTACACTTTTGTAAGAAGTAAATAACATGATAAGATATTTTTAAACTTCTAGATAGGTTGTGTTGTGCACCAACTGTATTTTAATGTAGTGTATATTTTAGTGGAAAGTTTATGGTAAAAAAATATCCAGGAGAAACTTCGAGAAATGCACATGTACACTGTTAATTTTATATGTATATTCATCTATACAAAAGACACTAAACGAATCATAAATTGAAAATACATGTGCACGTTTTTTTCTAATAAATTTGCAGATATTAAAAAAAGTAAAATTAAAAAAATATCAAATTCCTAAGATCACGAATATGCTAACAGAATTTTTTAAATCAGTAAATTATTAATAATTGGAGAATGCTGGAATGATGAATAAATTTAGACTAACGTTTATGCAATTATAATTAATAAATAAACTTCTTTCAAAAAAACTAAAATTGTTCCTAAAATCATGGAGTTGCTAAAAGGAAAAAAGAAATGTTAAAAGCAATAATTAAGGAAAGACACATTTACTTAAATACCCTTTTCATTTAAACAAAAATCATATTAAATAGAAAAAATCTGATTGGTTGATACTGGTTCTCGCAGTTCTGTACATTTATTTGGTTCTGAAAAGAACCTCACCCTATATATATATATATATATATATATATATATATATATATATATATATATATATATATATATATATATATATACATATATATATGTATATATGGTTTTTTAAATACACAGGTTACCAAACTATCAACTTTTGTTCGCCTAAGTTACTAAACTTTTTTTTTGTTCATTTGGGTTACTAGACATCATAATTATACCCTTTTTAAAACCGTCCATTTTCAAAGGGAATTAATGGTTTGCTTAAACCTAAAAAACCTAATGTCGCCAGTCCTTCTCACAACACTATCGCTATTTGCGTTTTATGAATCACACAACAATTTTTAACCAAAACTTTCAGCCACAAGCGTCATTTCTGGTGGGCTGTTATGAGTTTATTTAGAGAGGTTTAATTAAAGTATGGCAACATGTTATTTTATTTTGGAATTTATGTGTTTCAAACTTTCAGTTTGTTTACATCTATAAGAGCGGAGGGAGTGGTGGTGTCATTGCTTGGCGCCAAGCCTTGGCGCGAGAAAAGCTCACAACGTACCACTCTGTGGCTCGCGCCAAAGGTTCTCGCGCCGTGGCTAACAGCCCACGCCAAACTTTTTTTTTAATGTATCCGTTTCTAGCCGTTGAGGGGAGCGGTTTTTCAAAAAAATACCCCCAAAACCCTAATTTTGTCCCTTTAAAAATCCTATAAATAACCCCTTATTATTTCATACTTCACACACATTTTCAATACATCTTCTACATCAATACTTCTCTTTTTTCTTTCAAATATGGATCAAAATAATCTAAACGATTTCGACCCAACCGACACATACGATCATTATGATGCGATCTTTCAACCCGACTATGATCGATATATGCGGGATCATGAGTCGTATCAACATTATGTGGGTTTGTGTGAGCAAGAAGCCGGGGGTTCGAGTGATGGTCCAAAGAAGAGGAGGACATACATATATCGTGAACGAGAAGATGCGGAACAAAAGCTAATCGACGACTATTTTGACGACGACGAGTATGAACCTAAATATCCTAAAGAAAAGTTTAAGTGCAGATATCGTATGAGCTCTAGACTTTTTAATAAAATATTTAACGATATCTTAAGTTCTGATGTGCAACCCCTGCCTGAGTACTTTAGTTATTTTAGATCACGGCTTGATGCAACCGGTCGTAATAGTATTGGTTCTATTTAAAGTGCACAATCCAGCCAAACACCAAAATGGCGTACAGGCACTTCACCTGATGCATTTGATGAAGTATTTCAAATTGCTGAAACGAATTTACGAAAATGCTTAGATCCACTTTACTAATTGCAATTCCACAGTTTTTATTATATGCAATTAAGTTTTTAAGAAGGCCAACTACAACTGATATTCAAAAAACATATGAATTGCACGAAGAAAAACATGGACTCCCGGGAATGCTCGGGAGTATTGATTGTATGCATTGGAATTGGAAAAACTGCCCAAAGTCGTTACATGGGAAGTTTAAAAGGAGTACTAATAAATACCCAACTCTTATGTTAGAAGCTGTTGCTGATCAAAAATTGTGGATTTGGCATGCATATTTTGGGGTTCCTGGGGCGAATAATGATTTAAATGTGTTATATGGTTCCCCATTATTTGATGCTGAAAATTGCAGCTATAGGCTCCCTAGTGTCCTGTTTGTTTGTAAACGGGCATAGCATAAAGGAAAGGTTACTATTTAGCCGAACGGTATTTATCCACGCACTGGTCTATAACGTTTTGTCAAAACGTTTTCTAGTTGCAAGGGATGAAAAAACCTGAAGTTTAAGAGAGTTCAAGAACTCAATGAAAAAATATTGAACGTGCATATCGGAGTCTCCAAGGTCCCGTTTGGGGTATTATATACGACAAGCCCACGCGTATGCAATGCAAATCAACACCCTCAAGAGAATCATGTATTGTGTACACCATTTTAACATAACATGAATATTGAACAGACGGCGGGATTTGAGAAGTTAACTTGAGAGATGTGTTCGTGAATCCAGCACCGAACATTGTTAGAGACTGGGTCGAAAGATGTGACTTACATGTTAGGAAGACAAAAGAACTACGCGATAGGAAAACACACTGATCTTCGACAAAACCTTATGGAGCATCTATGAATAATGATATGAGTAGTTTGTGTTTTTATTTATGTTAATGTTAAATTTTTATGTAATGTATTAAGTTTAATGTTAACATGTTTAAGTTTTAATGAATAGTTTAGTTATTAAATGTTTTTACATTTCAATTGAATTTTATTTTTAGTTATATTGAATAAAGTGTATTGTTAATTAAATATGAAATGAAATAATAATAAAAAAAAAAATGTTATACACTAGAATACTGTAGTGCCACAAACCAATGTCACGATGCGCTATTCTGGTGCCATAGCATTTCTGGTGTCAAACTCTCTTTTGCTGACGTGGCACCACTTTTTAAGTTTGGCATCAAAAGTTTGACACCACCACTCTCAGTGCTCTAAATTGTTAATTTATTTTTTCATCAATTATTGTAGATGCGTTAATAGGCATCATGCCAGGAAGATTGAATAAAAAAAGTTCGTCAAAAATTTTACGAGGTACTATCAGTTTTAAATATAAAATTATAAATTCAAATTATAATATGGCTTAAATTAAATTATGTACAGAAGCATGTGCAATGATGACAATCTAACAAGAAATGTGTGTTTTATGTTACTTGTCACAATCAACCGAGCAGATTAATGATAAGGTAATCAAGATCATCAATTGATTCCTTGTAAATGATTGTTCAATGTATGTTCTATATATTGTTCGTGTGTGTGTGTCTATATATATATATATATATATATATATATATATATATATATATATATATATATATATATATACTAGACTATAGACCCGCGGGTTTCGCGGGTGGCAAAATAATGGTTATAAGTAAAATAAACTCATCATACTCATATAAAAAACAAAATACATTAGATGAATGATCCAAAAACAAAATGTAAACATTAGAAAGGTCCACCAATAAAATTAAATGCCACGAATGATCCAAAACAATATGTAAACGTCACAAACCAAGTAACAAATGAAACATATTGATGTAAATAAAATCATGATAAACAAATACGACACTAATATGGCTTATTTGAACATGGTTGTAGTGTGTCACACTTTTTGAAGGACTTCGGGATAAACAACATTCATAGTTTCACTGCAAACGTTGCCATCTTTATCGTATGCCAACATTTTTAGCCCTTTTCGACTTGTGACTCTTGATACCGCAACATAGAGTTGACCATGTGTGAATACAGGTTTAGGCAAATATATCCCCACTTTCGAAAGTGATTGACCTTGGCTTTTGTTGATAGTCATTGCAAAGCATACTGATATTGGAAATTGTCGTCTATTAATCTGCAAAGGTAATCTTTTGTCAGAAGGAGTCAATTTGAATCTTGTTAGTGACACTGTTTCTCCAACTTTTGTTCCAGTCAAAATTTCGGCTTTGATAGCACGATCTCCGAGCTCCTTAATACGTAATCTAGTCCCATTGCATAATCCTTCACTTTGATCGATGTTACGAAGCAACATAACCGGTGCACCAACTTTCAATACTAACCTGTGATTTGGTAGGCCAGCCAACTTCATACCATTCAACACGTCGGGAGAATATAACGATTCATTATAATTGTCATTCAAACCTTCAGATTCACATATACTATCTGAACTGAGGTAGACTTTCTCTTCACCAGGAAGTAGCGAAAGCAAATGATCATTGATAAATTCAACCACTTCATGTGTTGGAGCTAAAATAGCTCTTTCTTAAAAGTAAGTAGTATTGTTCAAGTTAGAAATAATGGAAGGATAGACAAAACTAACCAGCGCACCAACCGGGTCAGCACAATCTTTTATCAGGAGATCGTTTGGTATATCAATCATAGCCTCACCATCATTAGGACCACCCAAACGACCATCGCCTACTTTTAGTATCCAATCTGAAAATTCTTTAATATCGTCCGTGTTTGATGAACCAGCACCAGCTCGCAACCTCATGTTTTTGGTTAACCTTAATACATGAATATGATCCCATAAGTAAGATGAGTTAAGAGATGCATGCACGATGTCTTGCCTTGTGCCACCAGTTATAACAGGAAGAATTTGTCTAAAGTCTCCTCTAAAAACAATAACCTTACCGCCAAAAGGAATATTAAGGCTATTAGTATTTGAGCCACGAAGAATATCTCTTAATGTTCTGTCCAATGCTTCAAAACAGTGCTTGTTCATCATAGGAGCTTCATCCCAAATAATCAATTTTGTCTTATTTAATAATGCTGCAAGATCTGTGCCATGAGTAATTGAACAAAAGGAAGTTTCATCAATATTGATTGGAATTCCAAACCGAGAATGAGCGGTACGACCCCCGGGTAACAACAATGAAGCTATACCACTTGACGCAACATTTAATACAATCTCTCCTTTGCTTCTAATAGCAGCAGATAGTGTTTTCCATATGTACATTTTTCCGGTACCACCATATCCGTACAGAAAAAAGACACCACCTTCATTCTTTTCAACCGCTGAAATAACCTTGCCATATACACTCTGCTGTTCTTGTGTTAAACTTGCAAAAAGATTAGCGTGCTCCATTTTTAACTCATCTCTATTATAACATAACTCATCATGAATAAGAGTATTAGTATAATTTTGTAGGAACTCTAAATCTGGTAACGGCATCGATGATATGTTTTGGAGGCTGCTTCCATTACTACGAAGAATTGCATCTATATCTTTTAAAATGAGATTTTTGATATGATGTTCACGCATCTCTAAATCTGCAATTATAAATTAACATGGCGTTAGGATGAGATGGAACATGGTTAGCATTTTCAAATATGTATTTGTAATACATACAAACAAAATTGTGGTAATAAACACATGCATAAGAACATTTTTGTAATACATATTATCAGATAAAATGAGTATTTATGGGCAAATTTATAAATTGTAATAACATTATACTTTTGCCGTTAAACTTAGTAAGGGATGCGTGTTTCTTATCTGGCATTAATTATTTTATGAAAGCAAGATCAGATTTGTTAAACTATATAAATTTGGTCAAACAAAATAAAGATTTAAACCTGGCCATTGTACCCAAAAAAGTTGGAATTAGTGACAAAAACAAACACACCAAATGAGAGTATCGAATAATAATAAGAACTAAACTTGATTGTTGTAAGAGCCGTTAAAAGGTACAAAAAATGTACCATAAGTAGCATGAAAGATTACAAACATCAGTATCAATACATCATATCTATAATAAGAAAAAAGCATTTACATTATGTGCATATCATTTTAGAGCATATACTCAGTAACAACGCTGTCTAAAACCATGGCTGAGCTGAGTGTGCACAATGGGCAGGTACATGTGCCACACATTATAATTATTAGTTATTTCAGTCGCATAAGTATTTATGAATCTGTTAACAATTTGTCATGGCAGCAGTTAGATTGAAAGTGAGTCAGTGTTAATTGACATTAATGTATTTCAATTAGTTACATTGTAATTTAACTAATACGATCTAAAAATGACAGAATTTGACTCATAAAACATGTACATTTTGCTTTTTAGAGTGTGCACAATGGACAGTCCATGTTCCACACGACTGATTTATGACACTTACATATGAAAAGCATATACACCTGAGTAGAGAATTTTAGAGCAGACTCAACGACATATATAGCAACTAAAAGCAGTTTTAACCTCCATAGAAGGTTCTAAATAACAGCATTTAAAAACAAAAAGTAACTTGGATTGTTCAATAGTTGTCGTTCACGGTACTCAATATCATCCTTCATGAATTTCCACGTTTCATTGAACACATGATCAGGTCTAGACATGCTATTAGACATAAGTAGATGTACAAATGAGCGGCGCACTTTGTTACCAAATTCCCAAGCATATATCTCTTGAAGACCTAAAATATATTCTCTGTCATCATCAAGTAATCCACGTGCAAAACATGCATCCCTAAATGAAGGGTGTATAATGTCATCAGGGTATTCATAAATCTTCTCCCACGACGTCGGTCCTTTTACATGGTTTAAAAGCACTCTTAAGTAATAAGCATCACCAACCGATTTTGGAACATTATGAATTCTTCCAATTGCATAACCGTGCTTTCTTTCCTGCCAAATTCTTTTTTGTCCAATCCATACAAACTTTGTAGGGAATTCGGCGTAAGTCAATGTCTTAGCAAGATCACTTGTTTTATTACACTCCATCCATTGAAGAAATTTGGTAGACGCAACTGAAGGTTTACTAAGAACATCGTCGATGTCAGCATCTTCGTCATAAACCACATGTTGTTGACCAGGTAAATGGAACGGTAGCCTCTCCACTGCAGGTGTACGGTAAACAACCTCATATTTTAGAATACGCCAAGAAGATTCACAAGCTGAAAGGTATCTACAATCATAAAATTCTTTAATTTCATCAACAACTTCATCGTTGGAAGGCGCTTCATTGTCATGATCCCCTACTTGAATTGAAGCTGTAACTCTATCTGGTCCTTTGTTGATATACTTGAACAAATATTTAATTGAACCGGCCTGATTGCACCATTCAACGTTGATATGTGCTTGATATTTTTTCAACAAATAACTATTGTATGGAACAACAAATCGATTATCGAGCCGAACATGATTCTTTTCAACAAAATTTCCATCTTCCCTACGCCTATAAACAGGATAACCATCCGAGTCGTTAGAAGTACGATTAGAATATTTATTTGGAAACTTTTTTGTGCATACTCCCTTAATAGTACATGGACAGCTCGGGTTGTCCGCTCCACACGGACCATGCATCATGTGTTCAGTCACGAGAGTGTATAAATCTGGATCCAAGTCTTTATCTGGAATTTCAGCCGATATGAAGTCATCAATTCTCTCTGGATTCACCAACTTATCATTTTTGTGTAAGAATAAACATATATGACTATGAGGAAGTCCACGCTTCTGAAATTCGATGGTATACACAACTGCAATCATGAATAATCAGTGGTAAACTATTAAATTTTGTAACTGTATACAATTGTAAACAAATTTGACAAGAATTTTAATTAGATTGTTAAAGTAAATACCTGCTTGAACACGACCAAAGATTTGATTTTCCTTCAAGTTTTTTATCAAATGATCAAGTTTAAACTTAAACATCCTGCACAAAACTTCAGGTCTGTCCTCTGGTTTCAGTCCCCTTTTACGCATAAACCTTGAAATCTCAGGCCACTTTGGATTGCAAGTAAATGTAATGAAAAAATCAGGGTGGCCAAACCATTTGCAAAGTGCCATTGCATCTAGGTAATTTTGTCTCATGAACCTTGGACCACCAGTGAAGGATGAATTTAAAAGAATAATTTTTCCAAGTGTAGATGCATCTCGGTTTCCATTGCCAACTTGATTAGATAGCTTCTCGTACGATTCACATCGTAGAATTTTTTGCTTGCTACGATGGAAGTACATCCTTTCAGTTTCTATCATTGTAAAAATATCCACCAAGAACTGTTGAAATAATCGTCTCGAGTTATGAATCAGGGAAAACTTATTAGGCCTTTCTTGAATGATATAAGCCATAAATTCACGCATCGTTAAACGAACATGTTTTTTTGTATCTGGATCTACAACATCTCTGTGTAGAATATCCGTGTGATAACCATCCTCGCCATAAGGAAATAACAAAGGATATTGCAATGATAGAAACTTTGGATGCAACACACTTATTTGTTGAATATCACCTGTCTTTGATTCAACAACAATGTCTCTTTCATCAAGAGCTTCTTGAATATCACCAACAATCAAAACAGCAATTTCGGATGCGGTCGGGAGATTATATGTCCTACCATCAGACGTTCTTCTCCCTATTAATCTTAATTTAACGTTATCTAATTGGTTTTCTTGTGATACGTAACGATCTCTAACCATCCGGTATGACTTTACCAACTCGTTGTTTTCATCCAAAGTTGTACGTAATGCCTCTGTAATTTGTGGATCAATAGAATCCCCATTATTATTTCGGGTGCTTGAGCCTGACCTGATACAATAAAATCATATTTAGTTTGTATGAAAAAAAAGAATCAATATATAAATTGTGTAACAACACTTTGCAAATGCTAAACATGATTGGTTATTGGCTTAGAATTGGAAAAAAAGAAGCTGTTATACCTTACAGCGTCAATTCTGTTTTGATTTTCGTTATCTGTGTCATAGACATACAACTGTGAGAACTTTGG
>BQNB010155979.1:2534-15326 GCA_026074375.1 Tanacetum coccineum | reverse complement strand
GGAGTAATACATGATTAAATAAACACAGTCTTTTATTATATTGTTATCACCAGTAGTTTAGTTTATATTTAGTTTAATAGCTAAGACCAACCACCTCTCCAATATATGATTTTACCTGCTTTCATAAAATATAAAAACACAAAAAGAATCTTTCCTCAACCCTTAGAATTCTGTTAGACCATGATCAAGCCTTCCAAACTTATTCCCTTAGAGAACGATAACAACCCCCGAGTCTTGCTTATAGTACCACTACAACGGTTAGGTACTCTGCCTAAGGAGTTGTAAAACTTTGTGTAGAAGTCTTATGACGACCGCATCATCTTTATTGTTTTTATTTATTTAGGATTTTTCATTTTCCATTCATAAAATTTAAACCCTAGCCGTCAAAACACACAAAACATGTTGAGTTGCCTTCGATCAACCAATTTTTTTCTTCCTCATCTAATTGTTTTCGTTGTCGAAGATTATTGTCGTTGACAACAAAAGTTGACCAGCAAATTGTCGCTCCCTCTTAAAAGCAATAAGCAATGACGTAAAAAAAACGTAATAAAAAGTGGAGGAAACCGCGAAGCAGTATACAATTATGTTTTCAAATACAAGTCCATCTCCGTGCAAACGATTAATGAATAAGTGAAGAAAAAAAGAAGAAGAGAAGAATAAGACGATTTCAACATTCTATCCAGTTTGTCCATTCGAAAGACTCCCGTTCAAACTGCGGGGGACAGTTAGACGAGTCATTGGCCCAAGCCCAATTGTGGGCTTGTGGTCCATTAGGTTTAGGGTTTTGATTAGATTGCTTACTATCAAAACTATGTATTTAGTATAAATACATATATTATCTCATATGTAAAGGAGACAATCAATAATATATCTCTATTTGCTATTTTACAGTTTGGGGTGAGCTAGATTCATGAACCAGAACATGGTCAATCCTAAACCTAACCAGAGACCTGAATCACTCGATATACATAAATGAAAATCGGGCTAGATATACTCGGTTCAGCTTGTGAATCGTTTCGGATCCATTTTAGGTTGATACTTTTGCTTTTTGAGTTTGACATGGAAACCAGCTAAACAGTATACAAAACTAACTATTACTCAAATTATGTTTTCCAAAAATTTTACAAAATGACATGACAATTTACATACATATAATTAGAAGTGCATAGTCAGCATAGATAATAAGTTGAGTAAAGTGCAAAAATACTTCATGTGGTTTGCCAAAAAACCGTTTCACGTCTATTGTCAATACTTCGCCTAAAAATTATCTCTCCGTTAGTAAATTGAGACACCATACGTCCCTGAGGACGAACTATGCAATTTTTTTTCCGTTAAGTACTAACGAAGGTCTTAAAGGAGGGTATTGTTGTCTTTTTGCTGCCACAAGGATGTATGGTGAACCTTTGCTTAAAAAAATATTTTTAATTTTTCTTTGTTTTTTATTTTTTTTAAAAAATATTTCTTTTATTATTCGTCAAAAAATTTAAAATTTTTTTACAAAATTTTAGAAAAAAATTTCGCCCTTTTTAAAATCTTATCGTACTTTTTAAATTAAAATTTTTTTTTACGTTATTATTCGTGAAAAAATTTAATTTTTTTTACAAAACTTTTATAAAAAATTTCGTACTTTTTAAAATCTTAATTTTAACAAAAAATTATTTAAATTTTTTTTTGTTACAAAAAAATTTAATATTAAAAAAAAAATTAATATTTAAAAAAAAAATTAAGATTTTAAAAAGTGCGATTTTTTTTAATTTTATAAAAATAAATTAATTTTTTTACGAATAATAATGTAAAAAAATATTTTGTTTTGAAAATTAAAAAACAATTTTTTTTTTAATTTTTTATAAAGCAAAGGTTCACCATACATCCCTGTGACAGCAAAAAGACAACAATACCCTCCTTTAAAACCTTCGTTAGTACTTAACGAAAAAAAATTGCATCGTTCGTTCTCAGGGTCGTATGGTGCCTCAATTTACTAACGGAGGGATGATTTTTGGACGAAGTATTGACGAGGAACGCGAGACAGATTTTTGACAAACCACATGGATGATTTTTGCAGTGCACTCTAATAAGTTTTATAAAAAAACTTGAAAATGGGTTTATATGTGAAAAATACCTACATACATGGGCCTATTGTTCGCACCAGCCAATTAAATACACCAAAGCATCCCTATAGTTGAAACTAGTAACACTGGAAACACGACCATCCTATCCCAAAGTTTGGCTAGTTAAGGTGTTAACGGACGAGGGGTAAAATTGGTCCTTATCGGTTGAAACTAGTAACACACATCCATCCCTATGGTTTTTAATTTCATCTATCTATGTTTAAACACCTTCTCAACACACACCAGTTTCACCACACTTATAACACCCCCAATCTCATAAACCCTAATTTTATTCACTATCTAAACAACAATCGTAACCCCACATCAAATCATTAGAACCCACAAAAATCAAAAAATACCCTAATCAATTTCAGATGCATTTTTACATCGTGTGGTCGCCCAAGACGTTTCATCGACTTCGGGAGTGATGGTCATTCCAGGTCGAAGATTATATGGTTCATCAAACTGGACATGTTGTAGGTGGATTGGTTGGGTTGATCCACCAATGTGTCCTCGTTCTATTCAAATCATTCCTGGATTGCTTAGGGCTAGAAACAGGCATGAAGCTTCAATTCAAGAATTGACAAATGAAGTTGCAAAGCTTAAAAAGTACGTGAAGATTAGTTTGTGTTAGTGTTTGTTTCTGGTTTAATTGTTTACATCTGGGCCTAAGTAAATCAATGTAAAGGTCATATGTGACTCACAATGTATGATGGATTTTGGGTGAATGAATGAAATATTATTAGCCATCTTATGTTACACTTGTTTGTGTCTAGGTTTGTGGAATTCGTTTGGGTGAAAAGCACTTGTATATACACTGTTAAACAAAAGAAGCACATAGTCACTAATCCATTTTAGACAATTAAAGTCATAAGTACATCATAGTTAAAGGTACTTTAGGTTTTAAATGTGAAATGTGTTTGAGTTGTGACAGTGAGTTAATGTAGGGAAGTGATGTATTGAGTAACGTTAAGGACTTCATTACTATGTGAAATTCCCCAACCACTAGTTTCAGTTATAAAACAACCCCCAGACCTTTGACACTGACACCAATTCAAAAACACTTAGCCTTACTAACCTAAAAACAGTCAGTATTCGCTATTCTACCCGTCAACATGTCAAAGAGAAAGTGAAGTAATTGCATTAAGTGACTCAAGTTGATGCTATCAGTATTGAAAAGGGCATTGAAGGGATCATTCAAATGCCCTTCAATTCCTCCATTTGAGTACTAGCCAAAAGAACCTAAGGACTCGTTCTAAAAAATGGATAGATTGGTATGGCTATGTTGGTACTTGGCTCCCCGAAGATAGTGAGTTATTAAGCAATGTCAAAAGATTGACACAGCCTACCCTCCCCATATTTCCATATGTCTTGTCCGTTGGACATCCATAGCATAGACTACATGGTCTACCATGGTGAAAAAATGGGTATAAACAGGGAGGTGCTGGTAACCACAGGAAAGGGGAAAGGAGAAGGTTTTGTGATGGAATGAAGTATTGTTGATGGATGAAGTCTTTCTGGATGGTTTTTAACTTTTCTGTCTTTCTGTCATTATTACATAAGTATATTAGTATTGAAACTTATCTAAATAATTGACCACATGTTGATGTAGTGGTCAATAAATTTTGAGAATGAAATGAAGTTCTACCAGTATTAACAGTTACACTTCTACCAGCAGTACTAGCTTAACTTAGTACTGCTTCCTTAGTAATTACACTAGCAGTACTAATACTTAGTACTGCTCATTAGTTCTGCATTTTTTGTCATGGTTGAAAACATTTTAGCTCATCATTACCTAAATGGCTGTTAATGACACTAAAATCACCAACAATGTATAAACACTTGTAAACTAAAGAAGCCAACCATTGGAATAATGCATTTGACTATTAAAATGACATAACCATACAAAACATAACCAAAGAAATTGTTCAAGTACTATACTGAAACATAGTCTGAAACATAAATACCAAGTTCAAAAGATACTAGTTTGACATAGCACACTGTTTCTTTGTTGCCTGATTCATCTTTGCAGGTGCAGTTGAGGGTGCAGGTGCATCAGATGGCCTTTTCCTAGTACCTCATCAGATGGCTTCTTTGCTGGTGCAGTTGAGGGTGTAGTTTGAGATGTACCTGTGTAATGGATTCTTTTTGTCCTTACAAGACCTAGAATTGTGCCAAGATTTCCCGCATTTCATACATGTCCACATGTTTTATAACCCTAGACAACTTTCCATCCTTCAATTCGGCTTTGGGGTGTATGGGCGTGACACGAGGTGCACCATTTCAATTTCCAGCCTTTTCTCTTTGATTTTCTCCATTTTCCCTTGGCCTTCCAACAGGAGTGTTATAGTTTTGGTGGGTTTCCAGGGTTGTAGGAATTTGATGAATATTTTTCCACAAGACCCTAACCATCAAACAACCTATAGTGTAACTGTATGTTTTTGCCAAGTTGCGTAACCAGTAACACTTACGAACCCATATCTTTAAGTATGCCCCACTTGAACCTCATCTAAGTGACATGTTTGTAGTTTTCTAAAGCTATAGCATGTGAACAAGGAATCCTGTTAATTACTCCACTTCCCTACAACTACAAAAACTTCTTTCTTAACCACATTTATCCACACACTGAGAACCAGACTGGCCCTTAACTATCATACTCTTCTACGCCCATATGAAAGCAACTGTGCAGTTATTAGCTCTGTCCTAAGCTATTCTTCATAACTTGCGGTGCACTAGGAGAGGTGGTCCATGCAGTTTTCATAATCACATCAAATCAATTACCATCCTTCACATTAGTATTCCTAATGTATTCTAAAGCTGTGTTATTGGTGCATGTCCCTAGCATCTAAAAATCTTACCATTGAAACATTCACACAAATGTTCAACAAGATGCTATTTAGCCCTACCTTTTATTTTACCAATTCTACAGGTTAATAATGTACATGTAAGTACAATCTAAGGTAAATGGAGTTAAAAGTAAAGTGTTTTACCTGAGAAATGGATCTGGACCCAATAATGAGGAGAATTTTGTAGCCAACCATTCAAAGCATTCTTGTTAAAGTCTCTTCAAATCCCATAGCTTATCAAAGTATGGAACCGTTGGTGACATATGCAACATCCTCCATAAGAGTTCTTATAAGCTTGGCCCGATATCCATTGGCTTCTTCCATGTTTTCATGGATATGCCTGAGCAACTTCTAGATCTGCACATGGAACAAACATTGCCATCAAGCAATGGCTAAACCCTGTTGAAAAAGACAAAGTGGTTGAGTATTAAATATTTAGACTAAAGTTGTTTATAAAAAAGTAATGTTTTGTCATGCATACAAAGTCTTGTACCTTCATCTGTCCTGTCCACATGATAAAGGTGAATTAGAAAATCTTGGTCAATTCCAAGTCATCACCAACACACTAATCCAAAGAACCATGTCCAAGAATCTGTTGTCTCTCTATACTCCACAATTAGCATATGCTTAGTGGGTATGATGCATTATTAGCATCAAGTCCAATTTGGCAGTCAACAGTTAGACCTGGATAAGGTCCTTTCTATAAATGCAACCATCAAGGCCCCAACAAATCTCAAGCCACATATGCCTTGAAACCTTTGTCTTTAATGGACCATAAACCATGTAGAATCCTTCTGGAACATTCATGTATCTCACAGATGAGTACTGAATCCTCTTTCGAACTTCAATCTTTATTGTAGTATCATATTTGCCCTTCTCAATACTAAACAGTAAATCCCTCAAACATTAGCATAAATTGTTGCCGTATAGTCTCCTTTACCTGATTTAGAGGCACTTCTTTACCCTAAAAGCCTTCTGTCTAGACACACCTAGCTCATACTTCCTTTGCAATTCCTCTTGAAGAGCTCTAATGGGAATATCAAGGTTTTTCTCAACTTGGTCAACAATCCCTTTTGACAAGAATCTTGTGTGTTGAGCCCAACAATAATTTTTCCTGGGGACTGCAAGCACTTATGTTCTTCAATATAGGTCTTAACTCCCATGTTTTTAGAGTTTGACCGTTATTATCTGCAGACCCACGGACATTCATCAGGTGCAAGTTGTTTTCAGGAGCCTACTCTAACCACCTGAACTGATCCCTTTCTTATTAGGCCCAAGGGGGGTATCATCTTGTTTACCTTTCCTTTATAGTTTTCTTTTGGCCCAACATCAGTGTACTAAGGCCCTTCACCATCAAGTATAAACACTGGATTTTCTACCAAAGAGCACTTTTCCCTTATCCTATACTTTATCATTCTTTGCCAAATACAGTTCCTTTCTAGTTTCACGATAGAATGAATGTCTTACTCCTTTCTTTACAGTCATCTAGCAGATGCAATAGTTTGACTGCAACCCAAATAGAAAGTGCTTATGCACATATGTTATCCTTTCACTTTCTCTTAGCCTTTTTTAAGCTGTCTTTTAAGCTTCTTTCATCCATACCTTCTCCTATCCCCTCTCATCACATATTATGTTATTTCTAGTATTGAGGCGGAGTGTGGTTATGGTTTTTTTGTTGTCTCTGTTGTGTGGTTAGGGTTTTAAGTGGTGGGTCTGCATGCTCGTGTTATACGGAGGTTAGGTTGTTGACTATTTGTTTGTTTTGTGTTATGAGTTTATGCGATTGGGGGGGGTTATTTATGTCGGGGTATTTTTTATTAGTTGTTTATTTATTGAAAGTTAATAATTGCCAAAAGCTGGCTGAATCTGGTGCCACTTTCAAAAAATTGTCATTATTAATAACATCTAAGAATCATCGATTTACATCATATATTCAGGTTCATGTACACTCTCTAAATGCCTAATCCACTCAAATCGCATCTATTAATGAAGTGATAATGCCCCATGTCCAACATGCACTTCTTCCAAATAGTGTCGGTGTTTATCAATAAGATAATACCTCATCATCAACTTTTCATCCTGCCTCCTTCCAACTATCTTCCTCACAATCAGCACTGTTTCACCTAACCAATGTTACTATCAGGATCCATTAGTGACAACCCTTGTTTCTTCTTCCTGTTCCAGCAACTCCAAATGGATCAAACTCATATTCATAGGCTAAACAACCTCTTGCAAATACGATCCACAGAGATTCAATTTGGGCTTCTCATGTTGCCACCACTTGGGTCTTCAACTTCACAGTGGGTGTATTTTAACACAACCTTGTGGTTTTAGGTGGGGTAGCAAACTGGTGTGGAAGATAGGCATCTCCTCAATTTCCAACAGTGCTTATAGGAGGGGGGGGAGGAAGCATAAGAGTAACCTAGCTTACGCCTCAAAGTGCTCACAGTAAACCATAATTAACCTTATTGTTCTTGATATTACCTACCTAAACCAATGAACAACTTAAATATCATTACCTAATGCCTTAATCCTATGTCTAAGTTATACCAGGAATTAGATAATGATAGTAAAATAGGGCAATCATCATTCACATAATCCTAACTTTTCCATTACACCATGTATCTCATGCACAGAAAACTTACTACACACTACCATCACACATAACAACTAACCCATTTACAACGTCCTTTGTTCGATCCACGTATTTGACCATTCCCAGCATGGTTATATTTAGGGAAAACATAAAGAGGGATCCTTTTCTGTAAATGCCATAAAATGTCATTATGGATAAGATTTAGATAAAATAAAACAATTAAAAAACAAAAAAAAACAACATTTCACCACATAACTATTATTAGGGGAAAAACATAGATAAAAAACATACCGTATCAATAGGCAATTTTGTAATTGGCTTAATCATGTCTGATTATTACCATTCCATTTTGTGTTAATAAGTGTGTGTGAAGATAGCTGGTGTGAGTTGAAACTGGTGTGTTCCTAAAGTGTGTGAAACTGGTGTGTGTTGAAGAAGGTGTTAAACATATATAGTGAAATAAAACCATAGGGATGATGTGTGTTACTAGTTTCAACGCGAAAGGACCAATTTACCCCTCGTTCGTTAACACTTAACTAGCAAAACTAACGATAGGGATGGTGTGTGTTACTAGTTTCAAAATTAGGGATGCTTGGTGTATTTAATTTGAGTTAGGGACGATCTGTGATTTTGGGTCAAACCATAGGGACGATTTGTGAAATTTTTTCTAAGTTTTTTAAAATAACTTGAAAATGGGTTTATATGTGAAAAATACCTACATACATGGGCCTATTGTTCGCACCAGCCATATGTTTTAAGTATTTGTTTCCGATTATAAAAAGGGTAAAAATGGGAGAAAGAAAAGTGGTTTTAGTGCTCTACTATTGTGTTCTGATGTCGGAAAAAAGTTTGAATGAAACCAGTTTAATTCAATCTCTCTGTATCATCTTAACGAGGTTTGAAAGTCCGTGCTTCGCTGCGAGAGCATTTGATTATAAAGTCCATGTTACATTTTCATATCTCTATTCAGAAGATACCGTGACATGAACAATATTTTAGACAACATACATATGAAATTTGAGGCTACTTCAGTCCATTATAGAATCAAAGACACATTCCTAAGCCGCCTTAGTATCCATTGCTCTCAAGAACTTCGAGCTCTTTCGCGAAGTAATCCCCCCATTGTTAGTACGTGCTATGTTGCCATATGCTAATTATCAAACATTACATGTACTATTTTTTTCAAAGAATTCTTTTAGATTTCTTTTTGTGGCATAAATTTATTAACATAGCAACAAATTTATTTTGCTCCAATACATTTACTATTTTTTAAAATATTATCCTACTATACACAGATTCTTACATTAACAGTCATCACAAAAAACCATATGCTATGTTGATAAAAAAGAGTACACTTACTATCAACATAATGTTTCCCGACTACGTAACATATGGAAACATTTATTATCAACACTTATTCTGTTCAACATGTGTGTATAACATAAGCAAAACATGTGCTATGCTGATAAATTTATGCAAAATAGTTGACGCAAAAAGAGGGTTCTGATGTATAAAGGTAAATGCATTTTTTTTCTTTTTAAAACAGAATCCTACATGTTTTCCAACAAAAAAATTTAGCTTTCATAAGTCTGTAACATCGAATACAGACTGTGCTTTCCTGCTCTGTGTCTTGGAAAACTGCAAGTCTGGATTGTCATTCATTGCCTATAAAGGTCTTCTTGCAATGTTACCTCAGATCATAAAGTTAATCGCCATTTTTGCAATCGGCATCTGCAGCCGTTTTGTTACCCCAACCCGAATCAACATCACCAAGATTCCTTTTTGTAATTCCTGCTTAATGGAAACATCAATAATAATATTAATTGGACTCAACAGATACAACCATAATGTAGCAGTAACATGAAATAATCAAACAAAAAATCAAAAAAGGTGATAATCACAGGTTGGATCTATGGTAATGATAGGAACATATGCAAGAGCTGCAAAAACTAATGAATACGTAAGACATAAAAACGTGGCTTTGTACAAACACAGAGTAAATTGCAAAAATCGTCCTTAAAGTTTAGCCAAATTGCATGTTTCGTCCCAAATAGTTTGAAAGTGCATAGATAGTCCCAAAATTAAACTATTTTGCAAAAAATCGTCCTTGGTTAACGACGAAACATGCAATTTGGTTAAACCTTAGGGACGAAACATGCAATTTGGCTAAACTATGTGGGACTATTTTTGCACTTTGGCTAAACCTCAGGGATGATTTTTGCACTTTTTAACTATTTGGGACGAAACATGCAATTTGGCTAAACCTTAGGGACGATTTTTGCAATATACTCTACAAACACAGGTAAGTAGAACTTTTGAAAAGTTACATGTGAGATACTCATTATATGCGAAAAATCCAAGTAAGGCGAGGAAGTACCTATGACTTTATATACTTGCTTCTACTCTACAACGATGCACAACAATCAAAAGTCTTTAACCACTTATGCACATAACACTAAAGAATATCAAGTTGCGGTCAAATCAAATAGTAAAGCAAGTAAATTGGTTTGAAAAGATACCAGTGATTGATAACATTGATTTCATAAAGAGTAATACAATACAGAACCTATTTGCATTATTGCAGCTCCCCATCGAGACACTAAAATAACATGGTTTTGCGGGCCCATTGCATCATAATCCCTAGACCTGGAAAAGGACCTCATGAGTCTAGTAAGTTTCTAAGACGACTTATCAATGTCGATGACATCGCCACTCTGCACAATATCATTCCCTAACACCTCGATCATATTAGCACCAAGGTCATAAACAGTCACCATATCAGTAGTCTTCAAACTCAACTTCCTGGTTTTTGACGCAGCCCCAAAAACCGGCGGGCGTCGCCAATGTGAACATTCTTATATTATTAGTGGAATGCTTCTTTGATGCAGATGGCTTGTCCGTGTTCTGTCTAGATGCAATGTTGATAGAGATCGGCTTGGTGATCGTTGATGGTGGTGTAGGGTGCAGTGGTTGAGGTGGAGGAGGCGAGTGGAGAGGAGCATCGGGACTTGAAGATACACACTTTACGCTAATTAAACAAAAGCTGTAAGTTATGGCCTCCATGACCATGTGATGATGTCAGATGTTGTGCCCCATACGCGGCTGCAGCAGTTGCTGCACATCCAGCCAACATATCTCCTATACCAGCCCTGATGAAACATAAGAATGTTATGTTTAAACAAAGAAATAACAAAACGGCTAATCCGTTTTATATCAAAAATGACCCATTAAAGACAAAATTATGCTTAAAATGCTTGAATATTGCTTGTTATGTCTTTGTGATTGTGTAGGTATGGATAATGCAAATATCGCAAGAAAACGGTCAAAACCGGGCAAACTCGGACACGTGAACGGATAGAGTGTACAAGAGCTGGGCTAACAATATCAGAATCTAGTTATTTCACATCAGATTATCACTTTCAATGGTTGTATAATAAGCGGTTTCAATAAGTGGCAACATTGTTAAAATAAATAGATTGCAAAATCAGGCAGCCTCATTGTAGATTATCTAAAAAAACAGATAGCTAGATTATAATCAAATGAACCACCAGAACACCCCCATTATCAATCACAATACGAATCTCGAAAATGATCATAAACGCCTGCCCTAACGTGTTTTCGACAACTTCACCATAAGAATTAGAACAATTCTAAAACCTTCCTAGTGGCAGGTAAAGCCATAATAGCAGCAACACATCGAACTATGACTGAAGTCTATTTTAAATGGTGGAAAACAAATATACTTTTACAGCAGCCCAAACACAATCTAAAATGACCCAAAAAACCCCTTAAAATTTCTTTTTTTGACGGCCCAAACACATCATAAAACGACCCCTAACACTACTTAAAAATGCAATTTTTTAACAAACCAAAACATAACATTAATCGGGCGACACACCGCATTAAAACGACACATTGCAGCAGCCCCAAACACCACTTAAAACGACCTAAAACACAACCTTAATGGAACCAAAGACCCTATAAAAAGGTCACTTTTAAGTTAATTATAACGGGTTAAACAATGACTAAAATCTATTTTAGATTCAGGAAAATAAACAATACAACCACCCAAAAAATGTGCACTTATGCAGCAGCCCAAACACGACCTAAAACGACCCAAAAAACCCCTTAAAACTGCTTTTTTTAGCAGCCCAAACGCCACTTAAAACAACCCTAACACTACTTATAATTCAGTTTTTTAACGAACCAAAACATAATATTATTAGAACCAAAGACCACGTTAAAAATGCACTTTTGCAGCAAGCCCAAATACCACTTAAAACGACGAAAAACATAAATTTAATAGAACCAAACACCATCAAACTATCATTTTTTAAGTTAACTATAAGCAACTTAAAGTGGAGATTAAACTAAAGCCTTATATTGTTACATATTGAGTAGTTAAAAGTGTAGTGGCACCTGGTTAAAAGGCTGATTATTGAATTTTTCTGGGTGCGACTTACCATCTGTATGAAACCCACATCACACTTGAGCATCCATTCCTGCAAACAGAAAAAGCAACAGATACTTATTCATAAAACATCAATTAAGCTATGCACATGAATAGTTAGCAGTTGTGGAAAACTCTCAGGACCAAAAAGGGAAGCAGTTGATAACATATCAGAGCTTTTCATTGGATATTGGGTTCAAGAAGTTCCTACGAATGTTAGCATTTTAAAATGGGAATTTCCAAACCAAATACAACAAAAAGAAACCAAGCAGCCTCAATGAACCAAAGGTCTAAACAAAATCACATTTCGTTGACAACTACTAACGATATCAAACAACACGCATTCAATTTACCCTAACAATATGCGTAAACATAATTCAAATAACTTGAATACCCATTAGACACAATTCAGAGTTTGATTTTGTGTTTTCTAAACAAACTATGCATTTGTAAAAGCTGCATTATGGAATAGCAACTCTTAACCGGCTTGCCAAATAATATGGTCAGATTTATTTACATTTCGCAAACTGAACAATCAGATTATTTTATCTGAATCCCACCTTGGACACACTCAACGAAATACGTATCTCAGTTCTTTTTAGTGATAAATTCCGATGCAATGTTACGCATAAGCGAAAGCATTTTGGAATAATCATAAGGTCATATTTTAGAAAAGCAAAAGCCAATCAAGCAAGGCCCACCTCTATCCGATCCCCACCCTCACCAACTAAGCTACTGTGACATGAATAATTTTCCGGATACAACGGTTGTTTCAGATTCAGCCATAGATGT
>BQNB010155976.1:4865-15326 GCA_026074375.1 Tanacetum coccineum | reverse complement strand
ACAGGGGCTGATTATGCCAATTTGGGAAACTTCATTTATAAAAGAAAGAAAGGGGAAAAAGAGAATGAAAAGAAGAAAGATGTGGAGGGGCTTTTCTTGTACACAAACCAAACATACCCTTAATCATCTTCAACCTCCCTCTGTCACAACCCAACTTGTATAAACCTTTTCCCAATCTCCCGCCAATACCAAAACCAGCCAGCACCCAGTTTTGCTCCCATACCAAAACCAGCCAGCACCCAGTTATACTCACAAAGCTAGCACAAGGAAGCTTTATACTCAGCAAACAAACACAGTCAAGCTCAACAAAGAAAAGTCAATGAAAGTCAAACAGAAGACTTCAGCTTGTTTTTACCTTTTTCTTTGTATAAATAGGGCTAGTGAGCCATGTAAGGAACCAGAGTGTAATTTTTAGTTTTTAATATAAAAAAAAACTTTTTCCTTTCTGCAATTTGTAAAAGTTCCAAGTTTAATGAAATTTCAGTTTGTTTTGCAATTCGTGTTCCAAGTTTACATTACCTTAAGTTTGTTTTAAAGCTACTCATAAGCTCTGAAGAGTCTCTAAGCTCTTTATTTGAGCTAAATAAGTGTTAACTAAGTTTAAATTCTGAAAACCAGTTTAATAACCTGAATTACCTTTGCATTTGAATTGTGGAAAGCATTTTGGAAGTTGGTTGTAATGGAAAACCAAATGGATTCATACCCTAGCTTATTAATAAGCTAGGGAGCTGTAGCATTGCTTAATTCTTGCACTTTTCTTCAAGGTTACTGTAGCATTGCTTATTATTGTTTATTTCTGTCTTATCTTGCTTAATAGTGTTAATATATGCTTAATTTTCCTTGGTTTAAGCTTTTGTATCATTTATTTATACTTGTTCTTTTAATATGTCATTTTTAGCTAAAATTGCCTTTTGCTTATTCAGCTTATCTAAGTGCTTAATTTCTGTTGAAAATGGTTCATTAGTGCTTAATATGTTCATATAATCATTTGTCTTTAAAAGCTTTGGCCTAAATCTCTTAAAATTAGTTTTAAAAATGGATTTCATAATCTTAAAGGGGTGTTTGGGTCAAGGCTGAAAATGGGTCATTTTGGCTCTTGAATGGGTTGTGGTCATTTGATAAATTTCATTTAGCTATATTTAGGTCTTATAAGCTGTTTAATCAAGTTTTTATTTGTTGAATTTCAATTTCCAAGTTTATATTAGCTTATTTGTGAACCTGTTGAATTTTGCTTAAGTAGAAGTGCTTATTTTTGAGTTTTAGCTTAAAGTAGATATTAAGCTTTGTTTGCATATTAATTTTAAGTGTTTATATGCATTGGGTAAGTGTTGTTGTAATGTGCAAATGTGTTTTAAAGTTTAAGTTAGAATCTGCATGAGAGTTAAAAAAAGGGATAATTAGCTTTTTCATAAGCTCATTCTGGCTTATTTAGTGTTTCAAAATATCTTTTGAGTCTTAATTATTGTTCATTGAGCTTAAATCTCAATCTGTTTTTAGCTTATATCATCATAAGAATCCAATTGCTTGCTCATTTTTAAGCTCAAAAGTGCTTATTTTCAGTAAAATCAAAAAAATAGTAGTTTAGTCATTTGTGCTTATTGTGCTTATTCAAATGGCTTATTTAAAAAAGTGAATAGGTGGGCTTAATAAGGACTCATTAGTGAGCTTATTTCCAAAAGCACACTTTTCAGTTTGGCTTATTTAGGATTTTAGCTTATTTTCATTTTGGCTTATTTTAGAAAAAGTTAGAGTTTACTATATTTTGATGCAAATTGAGTTGAGTTAAGTTGTTTTTGGTTGAAAAAGCTTTTTGGAATCAGATTAAGCAATATATAAACTTTCCAAAACATCTTTCCTTTTTCATTTTGGTTTAATTTTGAGCTTTTTACAGCTAATTTACTAAAAGTAAGTCCAAACCTTAACTTTCTGCAATCAGCAGCTCTTTTGGCTTTTCGGGACTTATTGAGTGCTTATTTTTATAAGGTGCCTTTATTAAAGTTGCTTAAAAACATGTCCCGGACAACTTTCGTGTTTTGAGTTTTGGCTAAAAACGATTTTTTAAAATCAGCCGTTTTGAAGCCTCGTTTCTGCTGGTAGAGCCTCGTTTCTGCTGGTAGTATTGTCGTTTCTGCTGGTAGTGCATCATTCCTGCTGGTAGGGTGAAAATTTTGCATAATTTAGGTTTTTCCCCGTATTTTCCATGCCCTTTTTAGGTTTTGTTCTATTAGATTGTAATTTAGGGTTTCTTTATACCTAATTTTGCTTCCCGTAGTTGTTAGGACTTATAATCAATCAAAATCATTCTCACTCAATCTCAATCAAACCAAGATCAACTTTCAATTGCAGCCTCGTTGGGACATACGACCCGAGAATCATACTTCCGGAATCTTTTTATCATTGATTCTCTTATATATTTTATTTCTAGGTAGGTCTTGACTTTTTACCTTGGTCAAGGGTGAAGAGTTTGGATTTGCCTAGTATTTTATATATACTATATTGTAAGAACCAAGGACACATTTCATCATAAACACTTGTTGTTCAACATCTAGAACACAAGTGATAACAAAGAGTCCTGTAAGTCCGAATGAATAGATCTTCTTAGCTTGTTAAAGCTTAGTTAACTTGGATAAATCCAAACTAACTATGTGAGAAACTATGATTATGAATACTACAAGTTATGCGGAATATAACTTGTAATACTAAAAAGAACAATGTAAACAAAACTTTGAATATATACTGATTGCAAATATTCTGCCTAGGTTACAGAATAACTAACTATGAAAACTTGATATAACTTGATGTGAAAATTGATATCTCTAACTATGTCGCAGGGTTCCTTTTATACACTTAAGGAAAACCCTAATGGGCTTACAAAACACGTTAAGTGATCATGCATATCTATTCATAATATAACTTATGCATATCACTTAAGCAGTACTAACTATATAACTAACAGTACTAACTATTATACTAACAGTACTAACTATACTGGCAGTACTAACAATGTACTGGCAGTACTAACTAACTACAACTAGCAGTACTAAATGTAGAAGCTCTGAATCCCAACAATCCTCCCCTAAACTTTTGATTTACCTTCAAATCTCAAGTTTCTTCTGTATTTAATCTTCTAGACTGCACTGTTGAGGATTATTCCAAACATTCTTCTACTTCTATACTTGTACCCTTATAAACCTTAGAAGTTCAAATGCCATCTCGGTTTCATGATCAACCTCTAGTTTTCTGCTGTATGGTTGCAAGTTTTATATACCTAAAATATAATATAAAATAATATAATCCCGAGAGTAATTAAGAAAGATACCAAGTTACCCTTGATAAAATTCACTCTCAAAAATATATATAATATAATATAAAATACGTATATTAAACCGGGTAAGTATGATCACCCGGGTCGTTTTCCCCAATGACTCGTGCAATGGAAACCTCGATCTCGTTCGGAATGATTGATTTGAATAAGAAAAGAGATATTTTTGATTTAATTATACTACTAAAATTAAAGGCACAATTAAACAACTAATTAACAAATTAAACTAATTACGAAAGTAAATAAAATGCGACATTTAAGAAAACAAATGCAATTTAAATCTTAAAAATGTAAACTAGATTCCTAAACCTAAATTAATGCTAAAGAAAATTTTAGGAAAATTAAAAATATTTTTTAAAGGCTTTTTGGATTTTATATGAATTAAACACTAATTAATCTAAATTAAATCCTAAAAATAGAAATTTAATTGATAAAAATTAAGAAAAATACTTTTTAAGCTAACTTAATCCTAAATTACTTAAAAAGATGAGAAAAACATTTTTTTTTATTACTAATTTTTATATTTAAAAGATTAAAATTTAAAGTTAAAGTTGAAAATTAAAAACTAAAGGTTTGAAAATTAAATGTTTTAAAACTAAATTTGAAAATTAATTTTTAAAAAAAATTATAAAACTTAAACTAAAAATTCTATAAAAATACTTTTTATAAAGAGAAAAAATGCAGAAAATTAACTTTATAAAAAGCCCTAATTTTAAACTATTTATTAAAAACTAAAAACTAATTTTATTATTTAATTAAACTATTTTATAAAACTTAAATTAAATCCAAACAAACACATGGGCTAAAAGTGACAAAAAGTAAAGTTGAGGGTAGGCGGGTGATATAAATGTTTTATAAAACACACAAAGTTTGAACTAATGGCAGATATAGTCCCTGGACTTGGGATTAACGAGACTTAACAATCAAACTAACTAAGGACTAACTATGCATTTAACAAGGACTAACTGTGTACTTTTAAACTAACAAAAACTACGAAAAAAATGCAAAACAGGTCCCTTAATTAATTAAAATCAAACAACCAGCATCCTAATTATATAGAAACAGCTTATTTTACTAACTTTTTTAAGACAACTTTTTTAAAACTCTTAACTCTAACTTATTTAAAATAAGCTGTATGAGCTTATTAGCTATAAGATCTTAGCAGCTTAGTATTCCACCTCTTAAACTACATGAACTAAGCAAAATAAAAGGCACTTGACAGAATTTCCACTACTTAATAAAATGTGCTTATTCAACTATAAGCAAATCCAACAGCTTATCTATACTCTTATGAAACAAATAACAACTTATTAAGAAAAAGAAAAAGAACAAATGTAAAACAAAGTAAGGTGTACCTTAGCTTTCCAGCTAGAACAGGAAAGCATAACAGCTTATTCTGAGCTTATGGCTTATTCACATAAGCTCATATTGAATCAACAATGACCTTTTCAATCTTAAGTGCTAACCCCTTTGCTCTAAACACCCTTGGAGTCTCAGACAGCCAACCACTCCAATAGAACTCCAAGCCGAACGAAATGAACAAACAGTAACAATCACGAAATAATTTATTGACAGAATTTAAATGAAACACAAATTAATATGAAATAAATATTAATAAAACTGAAATAGTTTTCTTACAATAAGAAATAAAATTGATATTAAAAAAAAAAAAACTGCAAAAAGATAAGATTCAGAATAAACAGGAACAAATTTTTAAATAAAAAGGAACATATTTCAGTTTTAATAAAAGATTTATTTCATATTAATATTGTATGTTTCATTAAATATTCTTGTCAAAAATTAATTTGGTGATTGTTACTGCTGTTCATTCGTTTCAATGCTTGGAGTCCATCTATTGTAATTGGATGGCTGCTGAGACTCCAATGGTGTTTAGAGCTAAGGGTTTAGCACATAATATTAATGTAGGTCATTAGTGTTCAATATATGAGCATTATGTGAATAAGCCATAAGCTCAGAATAAGCTGTTAAGCTTTCCTTTTCTAGCTGGAAAGCTAAGGTACACCTTACTTTGTTTTACTTTGTTCCTTTTTCTTTTTCTTAATAAGTTGTTATTAGTTTCATAAGATAAAGATAAAGCAGTTTGGATTTGCTTATAGATTAATAAGCCACATTTTATTAAGTATTGGAAAAATCTGTCAAGTCCTTTTTATTTGCTTAGTTCAATGTAGTTTAAGAAGGTGGAGAATACTAAGCTGCTAAGATCTTATAGCTTAATAAGCTCATACAGCTTATTTTAAATAAGTTAGAGTTAAGAGTTTTAAAAAAGTTGTCTTAAAAAAAGTTAGTAAAATAAGCTGTTTCTATATAATTAGGATGCTGGTTGTTTGATTTTAATTAATTAATGGACCTGTTTTGCATTTTTTTCGTAGTTTTTGTTAGTTATTAAAAGTAACACAGTATAGTCCTTGTTAAATGCATAGATAGTCCTTAGTTAGTTTTGATTGTTTAAGTTCGTCGATATATCCCGAAGTCCAGGGACTATATCTGCCATTAGTTCAAACTTTGTGTGTTTTATAAAACATTTATATCACCCGCCTACCCTCAACTTTACTTTTTGTCACTTTTAGCCCATGTGTTTGTTTGGATTTAATTTAAGTTTTATAAAATAGTTTAATTAAATAATAAAATTAGTTTTTAGTTTTTAATAAATAGTTTATAAAATAGGGCTTTTATAAGTTAATTTTCTGCATTTTTTCTCTTAATAAAAAGTAATTTTTATAGAATTTTTAGTTAGAGTTTCATATTTTTTAAAAAATAATTTTCAAAATTTAGTGTTAAAACATTTAATTTTCAAACCTTTAGTTTTTAATTTTTCAAAGTTTAACTTTAAATTTTAATCTTTAAAAGTATAAAAAAAAATTAGTAAAAAAAAAAAAATGTTCTTCTCAATCTTGTAATTAAATTAGAATAATTCAGTTTGTAAAAGTATTTTTCTTAGTTTTTAATATCAATTTAATTTCTATTTTTAGAATTTAATTTAGATAAATAAATTTAATTCATAAAAAAAATCAAAAAGCATTTTAAAAAATATTTTTCTTTTCTCTAAAATTTTCGTTAGCATTAATTTAGGTTTAGGAATCTAGTTTTCATTTTTAAGATTTAAATTGCATTTGTTTTCTTAAATGTCGCATTTTATTTACTTTCGTAATTAGTTTAATTTAATTGTGCCTTTAATTTTAGTAGTATAATTAAATCAAAAATAGCTCTTTTCTTATTCAAATCAGGATCTAAACTTAAACGAGGTTTCCATTGCACGAGTCATTGGGGAAACGACCCGGGTGATCATACTTGCCCGGTCAAACATACGTATTATATATATATATATCTTTGTGAGTGGAATTGTCCAAGGGATACTTGGGGATTTCCTTAATTTCTCTATAAGTATATTATTTTATACGTGTGTAAAACTACGAATCAGTTTTTGGCGCCGCTGCCGGGGACTTGTGTAAGCGATTCTCTTGTTTCGAGTTTGTGATTTGGTTTGAAGATCCTTTCGTCCTCGAAAGTTAAATTTTTGTCATAAATCCAAAAAATCCAAAAAAATAAATAAAATATAAAAAGTAAAAAATATTTTCCTTTTCTTTTTAGTATAAGTAAAAGATAAAAAAATAGAAAAATCAAAAATATAAAAAAATTGTCTTAATTCAGAAAATAAAATTCACCAAGTTGGTAACCGAACACCAACAAATAATATCTTCTATTGAGATATTATCATTTCAATTTCCGGTGAACTTGCAATTGTTCCCAAATCGTAATCAAAGATTTAACACTTACCTTTTGTGTCACTACCAAGTACGGCTCACCTTGAAAAAAATTATTCAAGAGCTACCGAGAAGTAGTTGAATTATTTGGTGTTTAAGTCTCTTTCGTGTAACCGTTTAAAATTCATTGCTAAAAAAAAAAAAAAAAAAAAAAAAAAAAAAAAAAAAAAAAAAAAAAAAAAATTTTAGTGTAAAGTTTTGCTTTTTAATTGTTAGTTTTCCTTTTTATGCGCACTCGTTCGCAATCTCGTAGACGTCGTCAACAACAAACTCTTTCGGAAAATCCAATTGTTGAACAAAACGTTGTTCCAATGGCCGACAATCGAACGATGGCTCAAATGTTACAAGCACCCATCGAGGGGTATGAAGATGCTATAGTTGTTCCACCGATCAATGCTAACAATTTCGAGCTTAAGCAACCGTTAATCAATCTTGTGCAAAGTAATAAATTTACGGGTAGACAAGATCCCCACAATCACCTTCGATTTTTTAATAAGGTCACTTCAACGTTTAGACATCCAGAAGTTCCGAACACTTCGGTTAAGCTTTTGCTTTTCCCTTTTTCTCTAGACGGTGAAGCCCGAGATTGGTTAGACAAAGAACCACCAAGATCAATTCTCACATGGGACGACCTTGTTTCAAAATTCATAAACCAATACTTTCCACCTTCAAAAACCACTTACTATCGGAATGAGATCATTACTTTTTATCAAAAACCAAACGAAGCCTTTAATGAAGCATGGGAACGTTTTAAAGGACTCCTTCGTCAATGTCCTCACCATGGCTTTTCAGAACTCCACCAACTCGATACTTTTTATAATTCTTTGAATTCAAACGATCAAGATGCCTTAGATTTCTGCAGCAGGTGGCCAATATCTGGACAAAATGCCTCAAGAAGGTTTAGCGATTATCGAAAGCAAGTCAAAAGTTCGTTACTCAAGAAGTCGTGCTAATGATTCAAGAGTGAGTACGGATGCTCCTCTTTCTAATTCTTCACCTTCCAATAATTCTTTCGATATGCAACAAATAGCCGCTTCTCTAGAGGATAAGATGACTATCAAGATGAACAAAATGTTGAATGAAATGAAAGCCTTAGTTGTTACTACTCCTGCACCCGTCAAAGCAGTTGAGGAAGTTTGTGTCACTTGTGGATCAAATCACAATTTTAACCATTGTCCGTTAACCGAGGTGGAAAGCGATTTTCCCGTTTTTCAAGATAAATATCCAACAATTCCAACAAACGCAGCCATTGTATTTCTCCAAAGAAACCAACCTTCAAATTTGGCAAGTCAAATGAGACCACCGGGTTTCAATCAACCAAATGTCCAAACCAACCAAAACCGTTATCAAGGAACCAATTCTAATTTCAACCAAAACCGTGGAACAAACTTTAATCAAAACCGTCAAAACAACCAAAATCAAGTTTATCAAGCCACCACAAATATCAAACACCAACCAATCAACCACCATCAATCAAGTTTAACACCTACCCACCTCCAACAAATAGTGTTTTGAAAACGGATTTGAAATGCTCGTCAAAGCAAATGATGGCGGTATTGAAGAACATGTGCAAATCAAAATCAAGGTTGGCAAAATCAAATGGCAAAATGTTACAGTTGTTAACAAGCTTTGCACCAAGATTAATTGATTTCAGCAATCCCAATCAAGCTTCAAGTTCAAGTACTCCTACCGTGCAATACCAATCCAAAATCCAAAGGCATCTAAGCCAGGCAATAAAACTCGAAGCGGAGTTTCTTACGAAGGGCCGTCCATTCCTATGCCTCCTCCATTTGTTAATCCGGATGTGGTAGAGAAGACGTCAACGGAACATGTCCCACCTCCTCTAACCCAAAAAGTTCAAGAGACAAATTCTCAAACAACAACAAAAGTTAATCAAGAGGGAATTGTCAATAATCCTAAAACATATGAACTTAAGCTTCCTTACCCGGAAAGAAGAAATGTAGAAAAAAGGCAAGAAAAAGATAAGGTTCAACTTCAAAAGTTTTGGAAAATGTTTAAACAACTTCATTTCAATATTTCTCTTGCGGATGCATTGATTCTAATGCCGAAATACACAAAAATGCTTAAAGATCTTTGCGCTAATAAGGAAAAACTTGAAGAACTTGCTAATACTCCGTTGAGTGAAAATTGTAGGCCGTAATTCTTAAGAAATTGCCCAAAAATTGGGAGATTCTTTGTCGATTTACCATACCATGTGATTTTCAAAGCTTAAATGTCAGGTTTAGCCGATTTAGGAGCCAGTATCAACTTAATGCCTCTTTCGGTCTTTCATAGGTTAGGTTTTACCAACCTTGAATCAACCCAAATGACTCTTGAGTTAGCCAACCGTCAACTTTGTCGACCGGATGGGATTTGTAAGGATGTGCTTGTTCCCGTAGGAAAGTTTACATACCCAGCCGATTTCGTAGTTGTTGATTATGTTCCCGATGAACAAATTCCTTTGATTCTCGGAAGACCATTTTTACGAACCGCTCGAGCTTTAATTGATGTTTACGACGAAAAGTTGATCCTTCGTGATGGAAAATGAAAGTTTAACAGAATAACATGCAAAGTGAGAAATTGAAACTTAATATATTCAAAAAGTTGAATCATCCAACATGATTGATATTTTAACGTTCCGAATTACATATGGGTTTTAAGGATTTATTTGCTCAGATGTATAGTGGCAGTCCCACTACTCATCTTCTTCGATGAAGACTAGTGATAATTTAGAGAAGTTCGCCGATGAACTTGCTCCTCTTGATTCGTTACCACCGGGTAATGATGACTCTTCTCTTAAGAAGGATTGTCATGAAGAAACATTTCAAGTTTACTCAAACCCTCTTTTCGAATTTGATGATAATTTCAAATCCAGCAACGTGAATCCTCTCTTTGAAGAGAACGATAAGGATGTCAAGATTAACTCTTCTTCTTCCTTCACACTTACTTCACCGGAAGAAAGTAAATTTGAAGCTTATCTTGAAAAAGATTCGATTCCACCGGGAATTGATCTTACCCTCCCTCCCACTCTTGCAGTTTCAAGTAGCAATCCTACTTCCCCTACTCTCACCGGAGAGAAGGTTTGTTCATGGAAGACGCCGATGTTTTTCTCGTTAGTCCGATTTGTGTAGAAAATGATAACTCGAATTGCGATTAGGAAAAAGATAATTTGTCTCTTGACAACGTTCTTAAATAAGAAACTAAAACCTCTTTCTCGTCCTCAAGAAGTTGAAGAAATCAAGGAAAATGAAGAGGAAATTTCAAGTGATGTTCCAATCATACCATTGTCATGCCAATTAGAATCACTTTTGATAATCCAATTGATTTTAATGATTATTTTTCCAAACCAAAGGATTT
>BQNB010155975.1:0-15326 GCA_026074375.1 Tanacetum coccineum | reverse complement strand
TTCTATACTACTTCTCGGTTTCATTGATTGTGTTTTTAAATTATACTTACTATATATTTTATATTTTATTATATATTATATGTATTAAAAGGTGTGGTTTAATATATATTATATATATTAAAAGGGATGATCTCGCCTTCAAACTCATTATTCTCGGGTGGAACGTGAAACATAGAATGTTGCAAACATTGATCCATGGTTGAAATTCAAAATAGCACATACACCTAAGATATCATAATTGTCGGGAGTGAAAAGTTCACAAGTTGCAAATATGAGTAGTGTTAGCATCTTAACTTATAATTAGCGGTGATTTCGTTTTAAGCTTGGTTTGGAATAGGTGAAAAGTCAAGGACGATGAATTTATCCTTTTTTGGGGCATTCTCGGATCAAAATGCATCTTGTTCAATGATCCCTAAAAGTTATAAATTAACGAAAGTCAAATAAGGTAGTTAGTTGCTTAATATGAAAAATACAAAAATATGTGTAGGAATAAGTGTATACATTTAAAATGGTAAATACGGGGGCTTTTCAAAACTTATGAGTCTTTAACTCCCTTGACGAACGCTTAGCTACTTTTCGAGGTTATTAGTCAAGGGGGATCGAGATTCTTAGTTTTCTAAGTGCTTACTTCATAGCATTGCGTGAGGACACTGCAATGTCTTAGTATGGGGGATTTTGGTATGTGTGTAATTACACATACTTGTTACCTAATAAATCGACCCTAAACGACCAAAAACGCACATAAAATGCCATAAATATGCTTGTTTTTATGTTTATACTGTGTAGGTACCGGATATTCACTAAAGGACAAAAAATCAAGCAACAACAGACAAAAACAAGCACGGAATGGAAAAGCGTGAAAAGACAACGCCAAATCGAAGCCAAAGTCAAGAAAAAGTCAAAGTCAAACCCAGGAAGTGGATTTAGAATGAGCATCGAAAACCGAACTCGAAAACTTAGACTGTCAAAAGTGGGCCCACCTGTACCCACCTAGTGGGCCCGAATCAGCCCACTTATATACTAAATCCTTATTAAACCTTTAAAACAAAAAAAAACCCTTATACCCGGCCCACTACACAAGCCAGCCCAAACCCCACTTAACTATCAAAACCCCGTTAAGTCCATACCCTTTTATGCTTACACCATTAGTCCTTCAAGGACTAACATTGTTAGTCCTTAGGGACTAACTATGCAAACCACAACCTAACTCCAGGGACCAACGATGTAAATAACAAGGACCAAATTTGCAACAAAACACTACACATTGAGGGACCTATGTTGCTTACAAAAAAAAAAAAAAATTTAATTAGTTCATTTATAGCGTGACACACATTGACTAATAATGATTTAAGTACAATAGTTTGTGTCACTAGACTAAAAATACCCCCCTCCATCACTTTTCATGGAGGAGAAGCCCAACATTTGTAAGTGGTAAGTGGTGTGTGTTTTCTCTCAACACATACACTCTTCCCATCTTTTTTCACCTTAAACTCTAATAATATGGCTTTACATCTTTTTCATTTTACACAACCTCCAGATCTTGTTTTTAATCCCTTGTTCATATGTCATTTACAATCTACAATTGGCATCAGAGCTGCAGGGGTGTGTCGTATCAATGTTTGTTGTTACTGTTCATGTTACTGTTCTGGTTACTATTCATGTACTGTCCATGTCTTGTTACTGTTTCGAGAACTGTTCACGTACTGTTCATGTTACTGTTCATCATAGATATTCTTTTTGTGAAAAAGTCATGGTTGTGTTATTGTTGATGATATTGCTGGTTCTGATATGGGTTTACTCATATGTTTCTTAGTTGCGTTTTGATGCAAGAGAAAAAGATAAAAGTACAAAAAAGTACAAAAGTGCATGTTGCGTTTTGACAGGTTAGCTACGTTTTGATCTTGCGCTTTGCCTATTGAAGACCCTTTTCATAACACATCCAAACAAAACGCTGCCCAAATTTTGTCAAATCTTGCGTTTTGGTTTCTGTTGCGTTTTGACTCGAAAAAAAAGAGAGGTTGGTTGCGTTTTGAGTTCATGGCTGGTTGCGTTTTGACTTGGACATCTTGCGTTTTGTTATAAACCTCAACTCAAACCGAGTCAACTCGGTTGTTACCGAGTTGACCCGGTGTAACTCAACCGAGTCTGGTCAACAAAGAAAAAGACAAGAAATGATGATGTATACTCGACAGACTCATGTTATACCACAACAATCAACATCATCAAACTAACAAACCCATCAACAAACAACAAATCCACCTCTAATCCTAAATCCCTTCGTCATACTTAACATCAACTCCATCCCTTCAAATCAACTACTCAAAAAAAATATATATAGATCTCAGGTTTGTTTCGTGTGGTGCAAATAATTGTTTAGACCGGATAAAGATCACACACACGATATACAAACTTCATCATCGATCTATGTAATGGAAGCACCATCTTTGATATTCGAAATTAAAAAAAAATATTTATAACAAATTTGTTACAACTTATTCTTTGTTTTAAATGGTAAATCAAAACACAAACACCTACCCAAGACCACTCAAGGATCTTGAAGACAATTCTTGTTCGATTCATTTGCAAAATGAATATGGGGTGGCTGTTCATAGCCAAGAATGTATAAATAGTTCAATGATGGAAGATGGTGACGATTAGATGATTTTTTTATCTGCCTGCTAATGGAATATGGAGAGCAGATAGGATAATTGGTGGCGGTGTGTTTTAGAGTAAGTGGTTAAGACTAATTTTGATTAGGGTTGATTACATAATAAAGGATTGTAAAAATGAATCACAGAGATAAAACTGGATCGGGAATAAACGTGTGTAACATGCCGGGTATTAACCAACTTATGATTAAGACTTGAATTATCTAGTTACCAGAAGTCAGGGGTGGTTGGTTGCAGACCTGGTTAACTATCACTTAAAGGAGTTACATTGTAGTACTCAGTGTCACACGCAGAAGACGATGTGGATAATTTCAAGAGGTGTTGTACTTCTTATACTTTTCTGGTTGGGTATAGAGTACTTATAGATTTAATCTTGCACCGTTCTTCAATCAACAACAGTGCAAGCTTAAGTAACAAATTTGGGGGATTTTACTTCATTTTCAAGTTTGGTATATCGGGTTTACTTCACCAAGTGATCACAACAATAGCCGACAGAATACGAGGTTGGTAAGTTAGCCAGAGAGTTTAAAGGTTGAGATGTAATCAGCAATTCTCACGGGATATTATTGTCCCATTCCAAGACAAAGGTACTTCACCGTCTAAGCAAAATTCTCAAAGTTCTTCAACAACATTCATATACAAGACCTTGATTATACCAAGTTTTCTTGATTCTTGCTTCATCTCCTCTACGGTTTCTGAAGATAAGAGGGCAATGCTTTGTTTGGATTTCCAGATTTGTGCTCAAGACAAGAACTTCTCGAGTATATGTGCGTACACAACAATGATGCTTCCGAGAGTTCGCAACCATCATGGGGGAAAATGTGTACATCCGGGACTTAGTTGACTTTGATGTTACCATGTCAACTTCCAGGGGGAAGTAGTGTATACTACTTTACTTAGCATGGTTTATGAAGTATACTGCATACGTGAGAAGAATTGATGTTGATTTCTCGCATGCACCCCCGAACGAATATTCACCAAGCCCTAATGACAAGAAGTAGTGGTCGTTGGTGTGGTTTGACTTCTACAAATTTCCGTTGTGCACGTCAATGACAAGTAGAAGATTGTTCAAGCTACATCAAAGTTTCAGAATCTGCTTAAGATAGGGATGTTGGTTTGGGGGGAAGCTGATTCAGAAACTTCGCCAAAAAGGAGTCTATAAAGAAAGCTTTTCAAGACATGCTGCATGAATTGGGGGGAAGTTAATCCAGTTCATGCATACTACAATGGTTCCAGAATAAGTAAAGACAACGAAGATCCAAGCTGGAGTACAAGTTTCAAGACAAGGAGAACTCAGAAGACATCTTCAGCTTTAGAAGCGCTTTGGAAGACTTTATTTGTGTTGTATTTGTACATGATAGGAACATTGTAAGTAATTCCGTATGTCCACATATTAGGGGAAGATTGTTAGCCTTAAAATATGGTGACATATCGGAATTACATTAGTTTTCATTAGGCAAGAACTACATGGACTATAACTGTTAAGATAGTATAGTGTCCCTTGTCTTGACCTATATATACCCCCTCCATACTTCCATGGAGGGGTGAGGATTCATTTTGTAAAAAGAGTGTGTGTTCTTGTTTCTCTCTCTAGACACACACCTTTTCCCATCTTTTTCCTTTCTCTCTAATAATATGGCTAAACATTTGTTCAATCCTCCCCGACCTCCGGATCATTCTTGTGTAGCTAGTGATTTCTTATTATAACAATGATCTTTTCTTCTCTCACTTTAATCTCTTTCTTCCATTCTCCTCACCTCATGTGAAGGGGATTGTGCCTACTCGAAAGATTCATCTCTTGAATCTCTGAGAACAAATCAAGAACTAAATAACTCTTACCAAACAAACATTCTAACACCAAATGAAATCATTCAATCCATCACAATACTAGGAAAAACCAAAATCCCAAACAAGATTCAGAAAAGTAAACTTCGTCACGACATGAGATCTTAGAATGAAATCATTCAAGATAATGCTTTTGGGATTAGAAACGATTCAAACTTTCTCCCCGCATCCTCATGTCACGTGATCTATAACATAATGAAAAGCATACCCTACAACCTAACCTACCTCATAATCAAATGAATGGTGGATATTAAAAATCAACCAATCTCTCTTATGTCATATGGCATGTTGTTAACTCGTCTTTATAACCATCTCATTCAAATAAAACCTAAACTCAAAAGGTCAAAATACATAACTTATCCTCCCTCTATGAAGACTTGGAAGCATCCTGATGGAGTTAACAACGACGACTCATCATCACCTATTGAGTATTATAGTAGTGACTAGTTTACTCATAAATTCAAATTTACATTGACTTGTTCTAAACCTGATGTAAGGAGTCCCGAAATTTACATAATTTACATTAACTTAATTTCCCGCTAATATATATATGGGAACGCTAACATAAGGAGTCCCGAAATTCTTCCCGTTTCCCCTTTTTCATGTTCCTTGTCCCTATCCACTTCAGCCACAGCTATCTCTTTCCTAAATAAAACAAACACCTTTTTGATGTCTCCTTCTCCAAACAACATGCCTTGCCTAAAATTTCCCTATTTAACAACATCACTTCATTCATTCTCCTCACACTCAATCACTCCTTATCATTAAAATTCTTCACTTCTCCTTTCTCATGTCCTCCTCTAGCAAAACTCCTCGTGACTACTCACGAAAATACTGTAGGTCTATTCTTGAACCTTGGAGACATGATCACAATCTTCCTCCCTCACCACCATCTTCTCCACCTCATAGGACTCCACCTACTTCTCTTATCACTACCGATTCCTTGTCCTCTCCTTAACCTCTACAAAATCTAACTCAAAACCAAATAGTACATGATCTAAATGAATTTCATCACCTATTAAATCTCCTTGACATTAACCTCCAACAAGAAATTGAAGCCACTAATCCTTCACTTCCTACTTTACCATGTATCCCTCTACCTACTTTAGATCAAGTAACCTTTCATTCGGAGTTTTGCCATTGTTGCTTGCAAACCTGAGATCTATTTGATATATTGAGAGATGATCTTAATCGTATCAAATCTATCATCATTGGTCCCTCTACTCAATTCCTTTCTTCAATAACAACCCCCTCACCATAATTGAGCATGTTAGGATGTTTAATTCATCAAAATAATAAATAACCAACCTTTTGTTTGTGGCATCTCCTAGATTTCAAGAATCCACTAGTCTAGCTCTATGCTCCAATGTGTCTTTATGTTTATCTAGTTTATCTTGTATTATTCATACCATTGAAGTAAGAATTTATCTTATTATGATTAGTATTGCTTGCAATCCATGCTTTTTGTATGAGTTTCTTAAGTAATGAATGAAACTACTTTATGTTTTATTGCATGAGTTGCTATATTGCTACTTGCAAATATCTTTTTGCACTTGTACTTTTCACTTTGTTTTGTAGCAAGAATCTCATTAGATCGATCTCTTGGTGCCCCAAATGAGGGGGAGCTTACATCAAGGGGGAGTCTAGACATCGTTGATTTCTTTCTCTCTACAATTCGACGATCATCCTTTTTGACTTCAACAAAAAGGGGGAGAAATGGAGTAAACTCATTAATAATTTGAAAACTTTATTTTTTTTTATAAAATGAGTTTATATTTTGTCATCATCAAAAAGGGGAAGATTGTTAATATAAATAATATCTAAAAATGTTATTTATATTTTTCGACCTCTCGATGTTTTGAAGATAACAAAATGTAAAAACGTTTACGATAAAAATAAACGTTTACAAATTATTAAGTGTAATTTCCATTTCTAAAGTAATTCACTTAAGGTATGTATAAATAAATCATTAAACATGTTTAAGTGATCAAGAAAATAATTTTTCTTAACCATCACATATTCACAAAAGTATTTTTACAAAAATAAATATACACTAAGTACTTTTTAATTAAAAGAAATGTTTTATTTAAACATATAAATTCAAATATGGTTTTCCCTCCAAATTAGAATCTTCTACACCAGATAAAACCTTTCTCACTAAAAGACAAAAATAGGAGCGTCAGTCCCTGATAGGCCTGGCGGCCCCCAGATATATCTGAGATCGCCAGGACCGCTAGCAGTTACCGTTGGATTTTCCAGCCTAGAAATACTGCACTATTCCCAACTGAAAAAGAGGCCTCTTTGCATGAATTTTTCTAGTCTTTTTTCTCTCTCTAAAAACTTTCTTTCTCTCACTAAATTTCTTGATCACTATTGGTTGATCTTGTTTTAAGTAATCCAATCTCTTCTTTCTCATATCTCCTCTCCTCTCTATCAAGTGCAAGAGAAGAACATTCGTATTCGCCAAGAAATAAATTGTTATAGTCTAGTGATTTCTCCTTCTTTCTTCTAAGTTCCAAAACTCTACTTTGTATATCTTGTGTGATTGTGTAGATCGGATAGTGTATAATTCCGATAGTGTAGATCCTGTGATTGTGTGTTACTTGTGAAGTGGTAGATTGGTTCTAGCTAAGATTAAGACTCGGCATTTAGCTTAGTGTCGGAAAATAACGTAAGCGACGTGTAAACGGTTTTCTCCGCCTAAAGGGAGCTTGTTGACATAGTGACATCTCGAGTAGGATACTCGGGGTGTGGAGTAGGACGAAGAGGAGCTTCGTAGCCGAACCACTTTAAATCTTGGCGTCTTGGTTTGATTGTTCCTTCTCTTATCTCCTTATATTGTTTTGATCTTTATTTATTGTTAGTAGACATATACATTGTTGGTTTATATTGTTGATTGGTTGAACATAAGTTCGAATCTAACAATTTTAGAAGTAAAATTTTAAAACGCTAATTAACCTGTAAACTATTCAACCCCCTTCTAGTTTCCACAATTTCGTGTATATATCTTTTTCCTAAAGCCCGTAATTTCATTAGGTCGCTGTTAGCATCTCGTGTTTCCCGTTCTTCTTTCATTGATTATCTTTTCATTTACCGTTTCATTAAGGTGAGTTCATAGCCTCATGTTTTATTACTTTGCAAATATATTTCAACTATTTGGAATGAGAAACATTGCTTACTTTTAACTATTGAACACAAGTACATTTACTAAAACTTTACTATTTACGTTATGTCTAAGTACCTTTAGTTCACAACTGCCACTATCATAAATAGTTAATTACTGGAAGTAAGCATGAATGTTATTAATAGATCTATTAGGGAGTAATAATCCCCATCCGGGTTTGGTAATTCTTATTGATTTTACGTGTGGTCAACGGATGCATATCATGTCGATTAACTAGGTATTTTGAACTAGATGCCTACTTGGCAAATCTTACTTGGCATTTAATATGATGCATGTTATTAGCTTCGGTATCATGATTAGTGATTAGGAGGTACATTTTGGTTATAATATTAGGGAAAATTCCTTTGCACTCGACCCTCCTATCGATCATGGTTAGAATATACATGGAAACTTTGAGGATACACATCTACTGAGGTTATGATATGATATCCGTAAAATCTTATGATAACATTATGTATAATTCTTCATGAACTTGTTATTACTAATTTTGATTCAAGCTGACTAAAATATGTTAGATTAGATATTCGGAACACATAAATAATACTATTTGCCAATCAGTACGAGCTTTACCAGGTTTAACAAGAGTCAGGTATTCGTGAAATTTTATTTTGAGTTTGAAGAGGATTTGAAGATAAATGCATCTATTGTTACGACTTTCACCAGGTATACACATCTACTGAAGTGTGCTTTTACTAAGCTCCCTGTAAAGTATCCTTTTATATCTCTACTACCTTATTTAGCATTTAGCTTAGTCTAATTTTAGAAGTCTTAAAAAATTTAAGTAAAAAACATTTCATCTTTGGGAAAATTTATATAAGCCATTAGTCAAGTTCACCTGAAAATTTAAAAGTCTGAAATTTAAGTGTATTTATGTAGTCCGTTTCATAAAAGTCTAATTCGTAACAGTCCATCTCAACATTTAAGTGTATTTATGTTTATTTATAACAACCCATTACACACTATATAAAACCCCCTAAACAAATACACACACATAGACCATTTTTGGTGGTATAAACACCCGAACTCACCCTAAACAAGCACGCCACCCACATATTTACATTCATGTCTCTCTCTCTCTCAAACCTAAAACACCATCTGCCACCCACATATGACTATCGCCGTCAACAACAACTAATTCTGCCGCCACCATTTTTAACAGCATGTGTCGTCACCACCACCGTTTTATATACTTTAGATGGTTTTGGCCGGCTGTCTTGGGTAAGGTGGTTTGGCTGGTAGTTTTGGTTTTTGTGGTTGTGGTTTTTGGTGCAAGAGATCTGATTGTTTTTTATGTGGTGGTGGTTTCGTGGTTTTACACGAATTTGAAGAGATTTAGATGAATTTGTTTAAGATCTTTTTGGATCTTACTTCGTTGGGTTTGGTGCCTTATGTTGTAAAACTACATCTTGTGTGTTTGTTTATGTTTCATCTTGGTGGGGTCTTGGATTACCAAACAGATGCCTTGGTGACGATGAGCCAAGAAGCAGCAAAAATGAAGATGTTACATAACAAGAGTTTAAAGACAACTTTATAAATAAAGATTTTTATGTTAGCATTGTGGTTGGTTTTGCTATTGGGTTTTAGGGGTTATGTGGTTCATTGGTTCTCAAAGACTCATAGAGACAGAGACTCGCTTAAAAGTTACCATGAAAACTGTTATTGCCCTGAATAGAACACTACATGCTATTGATTGTAATAAAAGTTCAACACATTGTATATACAAGAAGCATAGTGTTTAAGGACTTGCAATATCATACATAAAAAGTATGTTTTTTTATTGTCTCTCATTCTCTTGCTTCTTGTACTTTGATATATAGCTTCATTTTCACACAAGAAAATGACGAGAAAAAAAGAGACAAGCAAAAAAGAAAACTCCATTCTCTCTATAAATCCATTAACACGGATATACCTAATCTATATTTATATTTATACTACTTTATAAAGAATTTAGAACAAAGAAGTATTAAAAATTTTAAAACAAGAAACAATACTATAAAAAGGAATTTACTTTTTCTAAGCATAAAAATTCAGCTTACGCGTAATTAAAAGTTATATTTAAATATTTAAGTATTTTTACATCTATATTTGTAACATCCCAATAATAATGATGCATCACATTTCAACCATACTTGTAACGACCCATTTAAAATCATCATAGTAACAACCCATTTAAAATCACACATGTATAGATAATAAATAACCACCATTTATTTGGATATGAAAGAGTTTGTATTGCCATTGCTTATAGTTATTTAATTAAAAGTTGTCATTTATTCGTAAAGTTACTGCTTGAAAAACGTATAAATGAACAACATTTGTTCGTCACAAATTTAGTCACCGGGTACCCGCCGCCGCATTGCGCGGGTACCCTGCTAGTAGTGTAAAAGTATTTGCATAATAAGTAGTTAAGTTGTAAAGTACGTGTGCCTTTGTAGCTTGAGCTCATAAACTGTAACTAGTGTTCCAATAATTTCGGTTGACCCTCCATAGTCTAATCTTTCTAGTCTCTACACTGAAAAAGTGGCATAAACATGACATGTAAGCAGACCAGTGTAGGCTTAGTTGCTTTTTCTACCGTAAAATGACCCGACACAAACTGTACAGGATCTGCCCAATTACCTGATGCATCTGTTATTCTCTTCCACTCATCTGCTAACTAGTTTCTGTAGTTAACATAAACTAGTGTGGTCCAACTTAAGTAGATAATTCAGGTTTAATTTCTAGTTGCTGCATTATCCAAGAACCAGAAACTGAATGACCCTATAACAGCAATCTAATTAGTGCTAATGAAAGCTATTCTTGTCCAACTTATGGAGTTGTAAGTTATACGAGCTTATGGCTTTCGTTTGATGGAGAGACATTGTAAAAACACGCATAGCTTGTTTGATCATATAGCAAATGATTCAGAACAATGACAAATATTAGTTAATCATTGAGCTCTGATATCTTTTTGTTAACTTTTGGATATTAACGGATAAATGTGTGCAAGATGTAGAAATCAAAGAGGGAAAATGACAATTATATTATCAGATTCAATGAATAATGTACATTACACAAGATTAAATACAAACTAAATACGAGAAACCCTAAATGTCAAACGGGCCTAGACTACTACAGGCTAACTTGGCCTTATTAAACTAACACCCCCTCTCAAACCCATAATGTTGCAGTGGTAAACATTGCGAGTTTGTCAAACAAAAACTAAACTAAAACTGAAAAGCAAACGAAAAGCGGAGTGTCTCAGAGTGCAGACCCGGTGTTAGACGTAGTCTCATTCCAATGCAATACAAACAGGTGCAGATTCAGACAGATGCAGATTCAGACATATGCAGATTTAGACATATGCAGATTCAGACAGATCCAGACAGGTGCATAGCACATAATCACACAAATACAGAGATGAACGAGAGCAAAACAGGCAGACAGCAGACAAGAGCAGACAGGTCAGGCAGGTGCATAGCACATAATTACATTAATACGAAGATGAACAAGAGTAGAACAGGCAGCAGCAGACAGAGCAGCAGATTCAGACAGACAGCAGCAAATTCAGATAAACAGCAGACAGACAGTAGGCAGAACAACAGCAGATCCAGATCCAGATTCAGACAGAACGATCCAGACAATATACGGGCAAAACCAGACGGATGCAGATCCAAACACAACCGAGAAAAACTAGATAGAATCAGACACATGCGGACAAGGCGTAACCAATTGCAGAACTAGACGGAACTAAGTGAACCCGGACGAAACCAAAATATGTTGTTGATGCCAAGATACTACACATAACATCATCATCATAAACATCAACGCAAAACCAAACTAGGTAACCATAATCCATTATAAACCGATGCAAATACCAAATACCGATACGAATACATTTACATCCGAACAAACCAATTAATTCCGAACACCACATGCCGTAAACAACTAAATCAAACAAACATCCTTAACCTCATTATTCCCCATCCAATATACTAATACAGATCCTTAAACCAATAGTTTTATCCTTAACAAATCTGCCTTAATTCTAATAAAACTAATACGTATGAAAATACGCCCAGCCAAATTCACTATATCCCAAAATCAATTCGATATATTCAATCTCAATAATAATACGCCATAATAAGACCAATTTTGTCAAATTCACTATATCCAAAATCAATTCAATATAATATATCCAATCTCAGTTTCAATACCGTCCCACTAATAGTAAACATCCAATCAAAAAATTGTTAAATAATGAATATGCTTACTTTATCAAATAAAGTTCACGTGATGTGCATCAAACCAGAAAATCGAAACGATGACGGAACAAGCGATCCTAGGTCCCAGTATATTAATAACAAACCAAACACACTCCGCAAACAACGATGATGAATGGGCGAATTCAAGTATGAAGATTCATGGCTCTTGATACCAGGTAGAAATCAATGAGGGAAATGACTATTATATTATGAGATTAATGGACATTACACAAGATTAAATAGAAACTAAACAGGAGAAACCATAAATGCCAAACGGGCCTAGACTACTACGGGCCAAGTGGGTCTTATTAAACTAACACAAGAGATTTTAAATTGACTTATTTGTTTAGGAAGGTGATTTGCACACTCTTTGTTTTGATTGAGACACTCAAAAATATGATGACTTGACATTTGTACCCTTCTGAGAATGAATATGAGTAAAAGTGATCTAGGGTACAAATGTCAAGTCATCATATTTTTTAGTGTCCCAATCAAAACAAGAAGTGTGCAAATCACTTCTCATTTGTTTATGCTGGCCGAGTTTTAATTTAGACATGTTATGCAGTGGAATAATGTGTTGTCTTTTAGTTCAATATAGGATCTCATATTGCAATATCGTTGCTGTAAAAGTAGTCAAAACCCCATATCAGATAATCGTTTTTTTAGTTGGCGGCTAAGGTTAGGATGCACTGCTTGTTGTTTTTGCTTAACATAGAATTTATATCTAAATCTTGTTACTTGTGGCTGGAGGTGATAATATTTTAAGTAAGTTCTAGCTTTGGTGACGTATATTGAGAAAAGTATGGTTCTTATGTTAGTGTTCGACTGTTTTTACTCAACAGAATTGCAATTCTGTCGTTGCTATAATAAATTGTCAAAAGAATTGTAAAAATGATCCTTGTGGTTTGGCCAAATTGCAGATTTGGTCCGTCAAATTTTGAAACACTTTTGGTCTTTGGTCGAACTAAAATGACTAAAATACCCAAGGCCGTCTCTAAATTTATAAAAAATTTGAGGGCCCTGAACGAAATCAAATAATGAGGCCTTTTCGAGAATAAATATTGTATATAAAGTGTCACTATTTATAAGATATAATGCAATTAGTTATCTAAACATTCAACATATTACTAATTTAAGACACTTTCTCCTCTAAATTTTTTTTTTTCGTGAAAAATATGAAAAATATTGGGACTCACATTGGGAAATATAACCGGTTAAGTCTTGGGACAAAATTTTGGTCTTATGCGCCCGAAAAATTTTGGGGGCCTGAGCGGTCGCTTCCACCATTGGCACGCCGTCAAGAGACGGGCCCTGAAAATACCCCTCTATTAACGGCGGTTATTGTAAAAAAACGAAGGGGTCTATTTATTTAGTCATTTTTAGTTTCGACTAAGAACAAAAGTAAACACCATACCTTCAAAATACGGATACTGTTTTTGCAATTTTTGAATATTCGACGGACAAATCTGCAATTTAGCCAACCACAAGAACCCTTTTTGCAATTTCACTCTAAATTGTCAATGCGCTTACTAAATATGTTTCGCAGTACTTTGATATTTGTTCTTATCATATGATTGTAGTTTGCTTTGTTTGAGGTATATATTGATCTAGTTTCATAGAATACTGAAATGGTATCTTTATGGTACCTATTGTAAAATACCACAATTTGGGGCGGTATGGAGAGCAGATGATCTCTGAATGATGCCCTACATTTGGATAATATGTTCTCTCGCTTAAGCTAACTCTCACTGTAGAATACTTATACTAACTCTTTTTATAAAGGAAATAGCAAAATTTCCAAATTAACCAAGTAGATGGTATAATTTCCGTATTTGAGGTCGGGCATCTAGCTTTAGAGCAGATGTATTTTGGTTGCCGTAGCTCGTAAAGTCAAAGCATTCAGCATTAGGATAATATTATTCCTTGTATTTTAAAAATTGTTCAGGTAGCTACTTTAAGAACTCTATTGTGGTTCTTCACTCCTTCATACAATTAGCGTCTCAAATGCATAAATTTAGTTTGTCTGCCACCGCAGAGGTCTATAATGTGGCCAAAACTCCTTTCAGTTAGCTGAAAACCCCAAAGTGTGTGTAGTTTATAAGTGCAACGATTTACGTATAACATTCATAGTTCACTAATATGATATGTGACCATGTTGGTTTTGTGCAGCTGTAAAACCATAACTTTTTGTTCTTATTATGCATATAAGCTTAACTCAAATGTAACCAGCATTTGATTATCTTAGTTCCTTTTAATGGTCAGGGGGATGGCAATGGCCAATCTGAAGAATATGAAAGACCTGGAGTGATCATATCAAATCATGTTTCGCATATGGATATTTTGTACCATATGTCTTCATCATTTCCGAGTTTTGTTGCCAAGGTATGTCTAATGGTCCAGCCAAAAGTTAATTTTCATTTGGGGTTGCAAATACCGATTAGTCACCAAAGTTTAAATACTTGGTTCTCATTTACCCGTGAAACACAGTTATACTAGTTTGCCTGTTTCTCTCATTATCTTTTGTGTGGCTAATCTGATGTTTAATCCGTAATATTACCTCATAAGTAGGAAGGAAGATCTAATAAGCAGGTGCCTTGTTGTTCAAATATGGGCCTGGAAGTGAAATCTAATATTCAGCGATAGATCATGAGACCCACGTACATTGTTGAATTGCAACATGAAATACCCTTTGTTGTTTATCAAGAACATTTGATGTCGGTCTATCTTCATGTGTGCATCTAAACGTCCCAAACTGTAAGAAAGTATTATATTATGCAAGACATAGGTGGTGCTATTCTAAATTTGATGCGTATTACTGTATCTGCATTCTTTCTTTGCTGGTTCGAACTATGCAATCTGGCTGTATAGTTCTCAATTAAGATTGAGCATTTGGTAATTGAAATCTGGTCCAAAAAGGATCACAATCAATTGATAACAAACGAAAGTTATACAAGTTCAGCTTAACTGCTTAAGCCTTTTGATATGCGCGCATACAACTTATGTATCCTCTCACAGCATACACGCTCTTTTGTTAAAATGACCATTCTGACCCGATTTACAGTAACCGTTGTTTTACGGAAAACACATGCACAATTATTTAGATAGCTTCAGTAATTTTTTTGCATCAATACATAGCATTAATCGAAGGAAAAGCTACACATGAACACTACATGTCTACACGAAGAAAAGATAAGATACTTAAAGAGATTAAACAACCAACGAATTAGTATTCCTGTATCATCCTAAAACCCCATCAAACATCTAATAAAACTGTTAGTACAAAAACCGTGTAGGGGGTGAAGGAGTAGAATTTGATGTTGATCTTGTACTAATCTAAGTAATGAGATGGTAATCTGCACAAATGAGAGTAAACCGTTAGCCTTA
>BQNB010155974.1:0-15326 GCA_026074375.1 Tanacetum coccineum | reverse complement strand
TGTTAAAATGAAACTCGATCGGCTCAACAAGAAAATGAACTCGTTCGGTTCATTCAAAGAGTACACTCGATCGGTTGACAAAGAGTTGTACTCGTTCGGTCTTCAAACAAAATACTCGTTCGATCCTCTTTGTTTTTCTACTCGTTCGGCTCTTTAGTTCGATGGTCTCGTTCGATCCTCGCAATCTTACACTCGTTCGATCCAAACTTGAAGAAACTAGTTCGGTGGTTTCACTAGTTCGATGGTCACTTGTTCGATGCTCACTAGTTCGATGCTTACTAGTTCGATGCTCACTTGTTCGATGCTCACTAGTTCGGTTGTATCACAAGGTTGAGCTCGATCTTGTATGTCTTCACCGAAAAAGAAAGAAGAAAAAAAAAACAACAACAGACGTGAAGAATCAACACAAAAATGTTGTTTGATTTGAAGAGACACAAAACAAATGTGTTTCCTTAATTCCAACAATAATATTATATGCAAAAAAAACTTTAAAAAAAACGTTTGTTAAAAAAAAAATCTATTTCAAAAAGGAACTAAGTAGAAAGATAAAAAATAAGCCGAATCAATAATCTCAATAAGCCATGAAACCACAAACACTAAACCCACCCGTGGCGAGTGATACCAATTGTCGGAACCCAAAATCACTTTCACTTCATTATGATGAACAAGAAAATAAGATGAGATGAAATAGAAGAAATTTAGAGAGAAGTTAGAGAGAGAAAGTTATAGAGAAAATGAGTTGGTTGAATTCAAGCAAATATGAAATGAACAAAATGAAAATCAACAAGAATCAACACCCTCTCCATACTTGGAGAGGGGTATTTATACTTAATACCAATAGGCTTTCATGCCTTGGTATTTCTACGGGTCGGGCTCGGGATTACTTGGGCTTTCGCCGGATACACGTGACCGGTTAGATTACATTTAAGAGCCCGTTTACCCGTGTAGCCTATTACAACGTATAATTAATTAAGTGACCGAGATCTAATATAATGAACGAACTTCCATTGTTCGACTCAATATATTTTGAGGCTAACAGGTTGTGCTATGAAATTCAGAACCTCAACTAAACTTTTACTTATCTAAATCTAAGATTGAAAAGTGACTTTTAAAACTTTTGAAACTAAACTTGTGACAGTATTATACCAAAACCACAAATGACAATGAACACTTAACTACTCCTTTCCTCCTGCATTTTGAGACTTTAAACTAGCATAAAACAACAACTGAACATACAATCAAACTCAGATTCAAATCTAGCAATCCTAAGAAAGTTTTATCCCCACAGATTCAAACATTTGATAGACAAAAATTCAAAACTAAGATTTAAAGTTTAAAACCTTTTGAAAACAGATCCAATCACCTTAAAAGAGATCAACAAAGTGAGACTTTGGGTCAAAAGAGACTCAACCAGCACTAACATGGGTTAGTGCTGTTTGTCCCAAACATCCCTTTATAAACTATTTTTGCATTTTTAAACTATTAGAGACTGTTTTAAGCTTAGGTTTTCAAAAACAGATTATAAACTAACAATAATAAGGTCTAATAAGCAAATTTCAACAGCTGATAAGCACTTATCAATAAGCTACTAACATAAGCAGTTTTAAGCTAAAACTTAATAGATTTTATTTAAAACTTGAACTAATGATATCTAAACTAAAAATAAGCACAAAATAGCAATAAACAACACAAGTAAGCAATAATAAGCAGTAAAAAGCAGAAAATAAGCACTAGAATAAACAGTTGCAGTTTGAAGCTATAAAATCAAAAAGTTAACTTACAAAGCCCTTTGCTCAAAACAAGGGCATAAGTATGCTCTTAGAGCTTATCTACAAGCTCCAGTTTGTTTCTACCCATAAGCCCATCCAAATCCGGCTTATCACCCATAAAAGCTTTTTAGTGATTTTTGAGTGAAATAAGAGAAAACCTTAAATAGTTTGCCTATGAAGAAGCTAAACTATTTTAACAGACAACTTGTGAGATATAAGAGCTTATATGAGCTTATCAAACATTTTCAAAGCATAAATTTAATTAACATAAAAATAGAATTTTAACATAAACTTAGAATTTCATTAAAACTTAAAACTGAGTACAATGCTTTTAAAGGAAATACAATAAGCTAACATAAACTAATATAAGCTAAAAATTACAATAAAAAGATGGATAAAAACTAGATGCCCTAATGTGTGAAACTAGTCCTCTATTTATAGTGGTCTTAAGAAGCATCTAGGCCTTGAGGTGTGTTTCTTTTGTAAGGAGAATAGGAGTGCTCTCTAAGCCATCAATCTCAGCCCTTGAATCCTCATTTGTGCTTCTTTGCTCTTCATCACAGCCCTTGATTTATCTTGACTAATCAGTCATCATGGGATGGCCAAGGTGGTTTGTCAGCTTCTGGGAGATGGGTTAAGTGGGGTTTTACTAGGGTTTTGTCAGGTTGCAAGGTAAAAGAGGGAACGGGAGAGTGAATAGTAACTATGGGCTTTGGCGGGTTGAGGGGATTTATTTATATTTGCTTGATTTGGGTAGTAACGGGTGTTAGGGGAGAGTTGGGTGTAAGACTAACGGTGTTATTCATAAGGACCAACTGTGAAAAAACCAGGGACTAACGGTGTAACTATCCAGGTACTGATGGTGTTAGTCATTTAACGGTTGTATGGTTTAAAAGGTGATGGGCTGTTAAGTGCTTTGGGCTGATTTGTTTAATGAAAGGGTTTGGGATTTTTAGCTTATAAGGCTTAATGATAAGGGCTTAATGGGCTGGCCCGACCCATTAAATAGGTGCGGGTTGGCCCATTTAAGATGAACACGTCTTCGGCTTTGACTTTTCACGCTCTTTCCAATCTCGTGCTTGGTTTTGTCCGTTTTGGCTTGATTTTTCTCTTTTTGTCAAATATCCGTTCCCTGCACATCATAAATACAAAACACACATATAGAATGCATTTTTCGTTTGTTTTTAGGTCTTTTAAGCACATTTTATTAGGTAAAAGGTATGTGTAATTAAGCACATACCAGTGTTGTGGGGTGAAATTCGTTCTCTATTTATAGGTTGAAATCGGGCAAAAGTGCGTCGTACTTAGTTGGAAAGTGCAGCGTACTTTGCTAATTAATGCACTCGTATTAAATTTCTAAGGAAAAGTGCATCACACAAGGTTGAAAGTACGGCGTACTTCAAGTTTTTACTGCTTCATTAATTTCCCAAGAAAGTGCGTCGTTGATGACATCGAATAACGTTACATTTATACCATCATTTATCTTGAATAAATTACCTACTTGTGGTGGTCGACAAATGCAATCTACTCTTTGTAAAGGCGGCTCGTACAACATTTATCTTTTCTAAATCACTAGAATTTCTTTGGGTTGAAGCCATTTCAACCGCTTGCTTTACTCAAAACCGTTCATTAATTCACACAAGGTACAACAAAACTCCGTACGAACTTCTTCATGGAAGAAAACCAAATGTAGAGTACTTTCATGTGTTCAGAACTCTTTGTTATCCAACAAATGATAGAGAAGACCTTGGAAAAATGAAACCCAAAGCAGACATACGAATATTTATTAGCTATTCGGAGTCATCCAGAGGGTTTCGGATTTGTAATCGCAAAACAAGAAAAATCATGGAAACCATTCACGTTAAGTTCGATGAACTCACGGCAATGGCTTCTAAACAAAACAGTTTAGAATCCGGAACTAGTCATTTTCAAGATAATAATTCATCAGCAGAAAATACTCTCATTCTAACTAAAGAAGATTTGGATCATTTGTTCGGACCAATGTATGAGGAATACTTTGAGAAGAGACCATCTGAAGTGTCCATCAACTCTGTTGCACAAACAACTCTTAATAATCAAGACACGTCTTCATCATCTTCAATCATTGTTGAAAATAATGAAGCTCCTCCCTTGGTATCCTCCTGTGAAGAACAAATTTCTCCAATCTCAACAAATAAAGCTAATGAATTAAGTCAAAAAAGATAAGTTTGCAATATTTGACGGAAATACATTGCTTTCTCCATATCATACTTCAATGTTTGATGAAGCAGAATCATCTTCAACAACTAAAGAACCATCAAAAATGCAAGTATCCACTCCTGTTCAACCTTCAACACATGTTTGGACAAAAGATCATCCCTTGGATCAAGTGATAGGTGACCTTTTAAAGCTAGTAATGATAAGAAATCAGCTCAGTACCAATTCTGAAGTATGTATGTATGCACTAACTATCAGTACATTTGAGCCAAAGAACATCAAAGAAGCTATGACTGATCACAGCTAGATAGAGTCAATGCAAGACGATCTGCATCAGTTCTAGAGGTTAGAAGTATGGGAACTGGTTCCTCGACCTGCCAACAGAAATATAATTGCATTAAAATGGCTCTGGAAAAATAAATCCGATGCAGAAAATATTGTTATACGAAACAATTCCCATCTTGTGGCTAAGGGTTATAAACAAGAAGAGGGTATCGGTTTTGAGGAATCTTTCACTCCAGTTGCTCGCCTTGGAGCAGTTCGAATGTTTGTTGCTTACGCTGCTCATAAAAACTTTATCATCTTCCAAATAGACGTCAAGACAGCAATTCTAAATGGACCATTAAAAGAATAAGTGTATGTAAGCCAACCCGACGGCTTTGTTGATCCAGACTTTCCTGACCATGTGTACAGGTTGAAAAAGGCTCTATACTGTCTCAAGCAAGCTCCAAGAGCGTGGTACGACAAATTGTCCTCATTCCTAACTAAACATCACTTTACCAAAGGTATTGTTGATCCAACATTATTCACTAGACGTTACAGGGAAGACATTTTACTTGTTCAAATATATGTCGATGACATAATTTTTGGTTCTACCAACCCAGATTTTTCAAAACAATTTGCCAATATTATGAAAAATAACTTTGAAATGTCAATGATCGGTGAATTAAAGTTCATTCTAGGACTTTAAGTTCATCAATCTCATCGTGGCATCTTCATAAATCAGTTAAAATATACCATTAAGCTTTTAAAGAAACATGGTATCGATGAGTGCGACTCCATAAGCACACCTATTACTAGTAGACTGGATGTTGATTTACAAGGCACTTAAACCGATCAGACTAAATACCATAGTATGATTGGTGGGCTTATGTATCTAACAGCCGGTAGACCTGTGATAATGCCCAAATTATACATGTTTTTGGTGGCGTTATTTGTATATATTTAATCATTTCTCGTGAACTTTTGATACCTAATAGTTTGAATTGCTTGCAGGTTCACTTGAAGATATCCTGAGGTCAAACACAACAAAGATCGAGTATTTATACACTTTGGAAAACAACATACAAGAAAAGATGAAAAATTAAGCCTAAAAGGGCAAATGTGCGCCGCACTTACCAATTGTGCGCCGCACTTCTCCTCAAAGTCAAAGGAATTAAAGACTTAGTCAAAAAAACACATTAACTCTATAAGTACGCTACACCATTTCTTTTATGCGCCGCACTTCCTATCTAACGTTTAAGAATAAATGAAGACATAAATACTACTGCATTAATACCCTAAGTACGCCGCACAAATTCTTTTGTGCGTCGCACTTCTTCAATAAACATTTAATTCCCTTTGCATTTAATCACCAAGTACGCCGCACCATTTACTTTGTACGCCGCACTTCACCCCTCACTCAGCCTATAAATAGAGGACGAATTTCAATCCTATTCATTCATCCCTTCATCCATTATCCATCTCATACTTACAAACAACTAAGTATCAATCCCCTCATCCAACCATTCTCCAAGCATAAACACCATATCTTTTCAAGAATCAAGATCAAATCACCAAGAACGATGAAGAACATCATATTAGTTTAGTAAAAATAAAGTTTGTTATCGAATCAAGTTATGTTATGAACTCCTTAGCCATGAGAGGCTAAATCTCTCATGACTACTCAGTGATGTTATAATAAGGAATAAGTGTTTGGTATGATCATGATCTCTTTAATCTCAAGCTTATGTTGCGACCCTATTATATCTTATCTTGTCGGTTTTGCTTATCAATCTTAGATTATATAATCATATCGGTATAGGTCGAAAGACCCGTTATGATCTATGTGGTTTTAAAGATTTGTCTATGGTCTTTAACGTCTGTGTCGAGAAATCCACTTTCGTAAACCGATAAACAAAATAAGCTTTGATATATTAGCAACTGGATTATTTGAGTGACACATTTGGTCTAGTTAACTAAATATAACTCTTGGGTTAATCAAGTTAATTTGTGAAAACGTTTTCTGATGATAAATCCTTTTTATAAGTTAAAGGTTCCATCTTCAAGGTCTTAATCATTTCCAACACTTATGAATTATTTTCAACTATCCGAGTAGTCATCTTTATTATCACTGGTAAAACAAAAGTTATTTTCAAAAACTGTTTAAGTCTATTTTCTTTCTGATTATTCGAACACTACTCAAATCCCTGTGGACGACATGGTCTTACCTAAAAAGATTATACTACATACGTGGGTTATACTTTTACCCGTGTGTTTCCCTATAATAAAATTGGTATTTTCAGTCAGTATAAATTTAAAGCTTTTGAAACACATCAAAGTTTTTGGCGCCGTTGCCGGGGATTTTTAAGCTGTTTTGTAGTCAACTCTGGAAAATTACTTTAACACCCCCTCTTTTTTCAAAATAAATCACCGTACAGTTTTCTGGAAAACTGACCCAAACAAATTCTCCTTTGGATGCATACACGTGCTTCCAATTCTGAACTTGTTGAACCTTTACCTGAACCTAAACGTACTCTGAATCGAAGACTTCGTCGACGAAACAAAAGAGTTCCATACGATCAAAGAAACAATCCACCTCAACACCCGAGAATTGTCTATCCGCCAATTCTCAACATCAATTACTTTCGTCACTTTCTTGATATTCTTTGAAATTACAATCTAATAGTTGATGAACCCATGTGGGCTGCCGACCGTGTTGTCGCTCCTACTTCCAGTTCCGCAATTACTATTCCTGAAACCACAAACGAATTTGCCATTAAAGGTAACCACTTGACCCTTGTCAAAGGAAACCAATTTGATGGTAGAACCAAAACTGATCCTCATAAACACATTCATGAATTCTTCAGAATTTGCGATATGTTTAAATATAGAGATACCGAGAATGAAGCTGTCCGCCTAATGATGTTTCCCCTATCACTCACTAGAGAAGCAAAAACATGGCTGGACGAACTCAACGAAGGAACTATCAAAACATGGGATGAACTTTAAACCTCTTTCATTAGTTGATTCTTTCCCCTAGCTCTTTTCGACCGACTCCTTGGAGAAATTCGTGCTTTCTCTCAACATGAAAATGAATCTCTAACCGATGCTTGGCTTTGTATGAAGGAAATGCTCAGAAATTGCCATGGTCATAATCTGTCCAAAGGCAATGTTATCAAAATCTTCTATCATGGTCTTAGCGAGATAACCCAAGAAGTTATAAATGCCACAGCTGGTGGTATTTTCCTCTATAAAACACCAAATCAAGCTTATTAGCTTCTCAAAGATAAAGTCTTACTCTAGCTCGACTGGGCTAAAAATCAAAAAACCAAATCATCTTTTAAGAAAACTGTTGCTTTCGCCGATGAAGGTAATAGTAATTCCGATACTGATAAAATTATGGCCCGAATGGATGCCATGACCATAAAAATGGATGCTCAGTACAAAGAACTCCAAACTCGTGCTAAAAAAAACGCCCGGTCTTAACGAAGATGACATGCCTATGTCCCATGAAGAAGCTAAATTCATGCAAACTTTCTGTAAGACTCGTTTTTACAATGATTACCGCGACTGAGACTCGAATCGCGATAATTGGCGTTCAAGCGGACGGAATGATTACAACCGAGATAACTACTGATCCAACACCGATGACAAACCTTACGATCTTTAAAAACAATTCAACGATTTCATGAAATCTCAGCAATCAACCAACGCTTTTGTCAAAGAAACATTCATGGACCTCAAAACTCAACTCAAAACAGTAGCCAAAAATCATCAAGCTTCAATTCAAAACCTCGAAACTAATTTCAACAGACTCGCTGACAAGCAATCTAGTCGACCTTCTAGATCTCTTCCTAGTAACACTCAACCAAACCCACCCGAGGTAGCAACTCTAAAGCTTACGAACCACCGTAATCTCGTAATGAGCATGTAAATGTCGTATTTACAAGAAGTGGTAAATCCTATGATCCACCAGATAACCCGAATGATCAACAAAATAATTCTGAAAACCCTATCAACTTCGATAGTGATGATGAAGACGATGAACCTACACCACAACCAAAACCAGTCAAAGAAACACCGTTACCAAAACAATATAAACCAAAGATTCCATATCCTCAACGCCTTAGAAAAGAAAAAATGGAGGCCCAATACAAAAAATTCCTTTACATGATCCGAGCCGTCTGAATCAACGTACCTCTTGTCGACATCTTAGCCGGAATGCCTAACTATGGAAAATTCCTCAAAGAACTCATAAGCAACAAGCATAAAATCGAACAAATATCAGCCTCTTTCTTGAGCGATGAAAGTTCTGCAATGATCCAAAATAAAGTTCCACCCAAACTTGGAGACCCTGGAAGTTTCCTTATTTTATGAAATTTCAAAACTTTCTCATGTAATGCTTTGGCCGACCTTGGTGCCAGCATTAACCTTATGCCATATTCCTTATATGCAAAACTATCTCTCGAAACTCTTAAACCTACTAAAATGAGCGTAAGATTAGCTGACAGATCATTCCAATACCTTGTTGGAATAGCTGAAAATATGCTCGATGAAGTTGGTAAATTCACCTTTCCTGCTGATTTCGTTATTCTCGAAATGGAAGAAGATAGCAAAGTTCTCCTCATCTTAGGACGACCATTTCTTCACACTACTGATGCAGTTATTCGAGTTAAACAGAAACAACTCAATCTTGGAGTTGGAACTGAACGAATGATCTTTAATATCAACTCTACGATGAAACACTCTTACTCAAACGATGATACATGTTTTAGTATCGATGTTATCGATGAAATCTTAGAAGAAGATTTCGACGCTCTTCTTGACGAAGGAAGCAAAATCATCCATTCCATCGAAGGAACCCTTCTCGAAGAAGAAATTTTTTCCAAATTTGATGAATTCATGGCAATGACTGCTGATGAAAATTCTGAATCCGAATCCGATACCAAAGAACCACCATTCGAGAAAATCACCATCAACACCGATTATAAAATTAAAACATCTCTCGAAGAACCTCCTACGGATCTTAAACTCAAACCTCTTCCTGATAACTTGAAATATGTATTCCTGGAAGAACCATCTTTCCTTCCTGTATTCATATCATCTAAACTCTCTGCTCAAAACAAAAGCAAACTTTTATCCGTCCTTAAAAACATAAAGAAGCCTCTACCTGGAAAACGACAAACATTCCTAGTATCTGCCTATCATTCTGTAAACACAAGATACAACTTCTTGATGACAAGAAACCAGTTGTCCAAAAACAAAGAAGGTTAAATCCAAACATGCAAGAAGTTGTTAAGAAATAAATCGTGAAACTCTTAGATACCGGTATTATTTATCTGATTGCCAATAGTTCTTGGGTTAGTCCTATACACTGTATACCAAAGAAAGGTGGTATTACAATTGTCACCAACGAAAATGATGAACTTGTTCCAACAAGAACCGTTACGGGTTGGCGAGTATGCATCGATTATCGTAAACTCAATGAAGCAACCGCAAAAGATCATTTTCCTTTACCGTTTATGGATCAAATGTTAGAAAGACTCACGGGAAATAAATATTTCTGTTTCCTCGATGGTTTTTTTGGATACTTTTAAATTCCTATCGATCCTAATGATCAAAAAAAAACAACATTCACATGTCCTTTCGGAACATACGCTTATAGGCAAATGCCTTTTGGGCTATGCAATGCCCCAGCTACATTCCAAAGGTGCATGTTAACAATCTTTCACGACATGATCGAAGAATCAGTCGAAGTATTCATGAACAATTTCTCCATCTTTAGAGACTCTTTTGACAAATGCCTAAACAACCTCGAAAAAAATGCTCCAGCGTTGCAAAGATGCTCATCTTGTCCTTAATTAGGAAAAATGTCACTTCATGGTCAAAGAAGGAACTGTGCTTTGACACAAGGTGTCTGGTGCAGGACTTGATGTTGACAAAGTAAAAATCGACGTAATCTCAAAACTTCCACCCCCTACTAATGTCAAAGGTGTTAGAAGCTTTCTTGGACATGCCGGTTTTTATCGACGTTTCATTAAAGATTTCTTGAAAATTGCCCGACCTCTAACTAAGATGCTTGAAAAAGATGCTCCATTTGAATTTGACGATGAATGTCAAAAAGCATTTGAGTTATTAAAAGAGAAACTCACATGTGCTCTTGTGATTGTAAGCCCGAACTGGAATCTTCCGTTTGAACTTATGTGTGATGCAAGTGATTTCGTAGTTGGAGCTGTCTTAGGTCAAAAAGATGGTAAAAACTTTCACCCAATCTACTTCGCGAGCAAAAATCTCAATCCAGCTCAACAAAAATACACCGTAACCAAGAAAGAACTTATGGCTGTAGTTTTTGCATTCAAAAAATTTAGATCCTATCTTATTCTATCAAAAACTATTGTTCACACCGATCATTTAGCTCTAAAGCATTTATTCAAGAAACAAGATGCTAAACCACGTCTTATTCGATGGATACTCTTCTTACAAGAATTTGACATAGAAATCAAGGATAGAAAAGGTGCAGAAAATGTCGCGGCCAATCACTTGTCCCGAATTAAAAATGAAGAAATAAGTGATGACCGTGAATTCGATGATAACTTTCCTAGAGAAACCCTTATAGAAATTAACACCAAAGATGAACCATGGTTCGCAGACTTTGCAAACTACTTGGTAGTTGATATTATACCAAAAGGGATGACGTACCAACAAAAGAACAAATTCTTCTCTGACCTCAAACGCTACTTCTGGGAGGAACCCTACCTCTTCAAAGTATGTTCTGACGGTATGACCAGACGCTGTATATCCGGACCAGAAACCCGAACCATTTTAGATCAGTGTCATCACGGACCAACCGGTGGACATTATGGACCAATTGTAACCGCTAAAAAGGTCCTAGATTCAGGATTTTACTGTCCGACAATCATAAAAGAAGCTACTCTAGTTTACTTTTGCAAAGCATGCCAAAATACGGGAAATATATCGAAACTTGATGAGATACCCTTAAACAACATTCAAGTACGTAAAAATTTTGATGTATGGGGTATCGATCTTATGGGACCATTGATTGTTATTTTTTTGTAATTTTCTGAAACTTTTATTAATTTTTTAATTTTTAAACCTACGAAAAATCCTAGAAAATAAACTAATAATGGAAAAATTCTCAAAAAATCAAGAAAAGTCCTACTAGCAACAAGGAATAAGAGAAAAATAAAACTCAGTGATCAGCTTATACACTATAAAATATACAATATAATACCACAAGAGTAATTAAGAAAATTCCCTAAGGAAAATTCACTCTTAAAAGATATATATAATATATAATACGTATATTTAACAGGGAAGTATGATCACCCGGGTCGTTTCCCCAATGACTTGTGAAATTGAAATCTCGTTTTAGCTCGGATTATAATTTGAATAAGAGAAAGGATATTTTTTTTGAGTATCTATAACTACTAAATAAAAGCAACAATTTAAAATGAACAATTAAAAGATATTAAACACTCAAACAATTAACGAGAAACAAATAAAACGCGACAATTAAGCAAATATACTAAGATTAACCCATAAAAATGTAAACTAAATTTCTAAACCTAAATTAGGACAAAAGAAAATTTTAAGAGAAAGAAAAACATTTTTTGATTATTTTTGAATTTTTTATGAATTAAAAACTAATTAAATATAATTAAATCCTAAAAAATAGCAAATTAAGCGCTAAAAATTGAGAAAAATGATTTTTAAACTTAGAAAAGTCTAAAATAACATAAAAACTAAGAAAACTATTTTTTGTAATTTTCTGAAACTTTTTTCTATTTTTTATTATTTTTTAATTTTTAAACCTACGAAAAATCCTAGAAAATAAACAAATAATGGAAAAATTCTCAAAAAATCAGGAAAAGTCCTACTAGCAACAAGGAATAAGATAAAAATAAAAATCGATGATCAGCTTAAATGAAAAGCCCCTAAATAAGCCCTAATAAACTACGGCTTATAAGGAAAAAGGAAAAGAAAAACAAGTATAAAGATTAAATGGTGAAGAGTATGGTTGGATGAGCTAATGAAGCACAATGGTTAACACACTTGGTATCTATGCTAGAGGTCACGGGTTTAAAGCTTGGCACAACCCCTTTTTGCTCTTTTTTTTATTTTTTTGAAAACCAAATGCTAAATCTTATTAAGCAAACAATTCTAAGAACTTTTTATAAAAGTAGTATAAGCTGAAAGTGAGAAATAAGCTCTCTAAGAGCTTATTTATGATCTGACCACAGTAAATGAGTTTTTAAGCTCACTTTAGCTTGTTTACACTAAAAAGCTTGCGCAATCTTCAATATAAGCTAAAATTGAAAACCAAAAGTTATTCTAGGTAGCTTATGATGTGCATAAGCTAGTTCAAACAAGCTAGCTTAACTGAAAACACTTAACACCAACTGAATTTGAGGATCAAAACAACTAATTCAAGAACAAAATCAAAAAGCTCAAAATTAAGAAAAACTCAAATGCTCAATAAGCCAAAACTTAAGTTGAGCTTAAGAAAACTAATTATCCTAACTTTAATCTATAAATTCAAAAAAGAAAATCAGATACTACAACTTAAAATTCTAAAATTAGAAGGCTTAATATTATTACTACTGTCTTTGGGATTTTTGGATTTTTAATCTCTTTCAAAACTAAATGCACCTAAGGAAATAAGCTTTAAAATGGAAACTAAAGCTTAATTTATCTGAAGCTATATCTAAACTAAAAGCAAACTGAATTTTAAAACCTAAATCTTAAAATTACTAGCTAAAATGAATCCAAAAGTGACAGCAGTGGTAACTTGTTACCACTACTAGTGCAAATGACAGAAGGCAAGACACAAATGTGCAGGTATCCTAGAGGGGTAAACTGCACTTAGACACTCTACTTGAGTATGGCTAAACACAAATCAAGCATAAACCAAGCCTTAAGTAGCTTGGTTTAAATTTTCACAAGGAAAATTCCCCTAGTGCTGAGACAGATTCAATAAGCCACAAAATCATTATAAGCTTAAACTATCTTGGCAAATTTATTTAAAATCTTATCAAATATGCTAAAATATAAAACTCTAACTATCCAAGAGAAACTACTACCTAGTGTTGACTTTTGGAGGTCAAACAAGCTTATCCCAAACACCCTTTAAGGAATTGACAGATTTTATAAAACATTAGAATCTAAGATCTAATTATCAAAACCTTATTACCAGATCTTAAACAACTTATATTAAACTTAATAAACATAAATCAACAACTGAATAAGCTAAATTCTAAGATCTATACTATAAACTACTTATTTTTGGATTTTTAAGCTTTTTATGACAGAAATGAGAACTCTAAGATTTATGACACTTAAGTTAAAACAGGTGATGAATAAGTCCTAACTAACAATATAAATCACAAATAAGCAATAAGAAAGCAGATAAGCACTATTAATAAGCCAATAATCAAATCTAAGGTAATTAAGCAATCATTAAGCTAAAACTAAAAATTAAAGAAGACTTACAATGAGCCTAGCTAAACAAGGCATGAAATGCTCTTAGAGCTTATTCAACAGCTCTGGCTTATTAGAAATAAGCCAGTAATAGTCCTTGAGAGCCCTTCCCTTTTTGGCTCTCCTTCCATAAGCATTTAATCCAATAGCAAAGGTAATTTGAACTGATTTTATGATTTAAGTAGATTATTACTTATTAAAACTCAATCTTAGCTTAGAGACTAAGATGAGCTAGTATGAGCTTATGGAACAATAGCTTAATCATTTGAGAATAACTGAGAGCTTATGAATGTAAAACAGCTTATAAAAAGTTTGAATTCATTAATAACTAAAGGAGATTACATTACTTTTGAAAAGGAATTACAAAAAGCTTGAATTACATTTAAAGAAAATTTGCATAAGCTAAAGTACAATTAAGCTAAAATTGAAAAGCTAACTAGAAAAAAGAAGATACAATGTGTGTGTGTGTGAGTGTGCTATTTATAGCACTCTGATGAAGCTTCTAGGGGTCTGAGCACTCCCCACGCTCCTTTCAATCACATCCCTTGAATTCCTTCAATGATTGGATCTTCATTGTCCACCCTTGGATCACTTTTCATCTCACTCGGATTGCCAAGCTGGCAATCCTTGTTGAGGCCCTTGTACTTGTTGTGTGAGTGATTATAGAGTAAAAACCATCATCCTTGTGCTTCTTGCCATAGCCACGTGGCATTATGAGCTAAAGAGGGTGTTTGATTGACTTATTTGACCCTGCCATACTGTTGTAGACCTTATGAATTGACCAATGCACCCTTTAATTTGCATTTGCCCCTTGATTTGACCATAGGTAAATGAGGAAGGGGACGATCTACAATAAAACTGTATTTTGCGCCCTTTTTAACTAAATGGGTAAATCAGGTGGAAACTTTGGGGAAATGGCACATTCAGTCCTTGTGTTTGGTTATTCAAAGTTGTAGTGTAAAAGGATTTTGAATATTGGCAGGAATGGTCCTTGTGGTTTTATAAAAAGGGAATTGGGCTAGGGTTTTGGGCTTTTGTAATGGGCCTTGTATCCGGGTAGGGTTTTTAAGGGTTTAAGGCCCATTTAAGGGTTAGGGACTTTTTGAGTAACTTTTTGGAAAGTTAAGGGATTGATTTGGAACATTTGGGATTTTGTCATTTTGTGGTTGACTTCTGTTGACCCAGGGTTGACTAAAGGTTGACTAAGGGTTGACTTTGGCTTCCGGATTTCGTACACTCTTCCGTTCTCGTGTCCGTGTTTGCCCCTTTTTGATGGTTTTCATGTGATTTTTGATATATCCGTACCTGCACACATACAAACACAAACCAAGCATATTTTTGCCATATTTACCGTGTTTTTGTTAATTTAGGGTTAATTTTGGTATTAATGGATATGTGTATTTCACACATATCAGGTACCATTTGAGCAAACTCTTAGGTGGTTCTGGGGAGTCATAATCTATCTCCTCAGAAGTGCTAATTTGAGAAGTGTTATATGAGTCTGAGTTGTTGTTGTCTGAGATACTATCTAAATTCACAACAATGATTTCTGCAAGGTAACAACAAAGTCTGACCTATACATAATTAAGGAAGTATTCCTAA
>BQNB010155973.1:0-15327 GCA_026074375.1 Tanacetum coccineum | reverse complement strand
ATCTTTTAGAGTGAGCTTTTCGTAAGGGAGACTTTAGGAAAGTTCTTAATTGCTCTTTTGGAATATTATTATATATTTTATTATGTATTAAAACTTCAACATCACCCTACACATAAGGTAAGAAAATCAGTCTCTTTTGGGGACCCAAGTCATCACTGACTTAGATCTGCCTTGTGCATCAATATAATTAAATCTTTTAAATATCATTGATGCACTGTTGTGTTTGGAAACATGGTCTAAAACTTTTTGCTTTGGTCTCCAAACCCAACAAGCTGAGGCCTTAACAACATTAACCTGGTTTCCCTTAACAACATTAAGTACTGCTTTTGGCTTAGCAGTATTAACCTTTTGATAACTATTTTTAGTTGTTGTTTTGTTGTTAAAAGGCCTTCTTACAGTTAAATGTGCTTTATTAAAAATATTTGTCATTGGTGTTACTCTATTCACTATTGTTCTGGGTTGAGCAGTATTAACTGGTCTAGCAGTACTAAGTGGTACTTGCCCTGACCTCATTAATAATGCTTTTGGAACCATGTTCATTTTAGGACTGGGGTGAGTCATTCTAGAAAAATTCTGGTGATTCACCCTTTGAGTATAGTTCTACATTGGTTTTACCATCTTTTTATTACTAAATTGTCTCTGATGGTTATCACAATTATACTGCAGGTGATCAAAACTTCCACACACATAGCAAGCTTTGTTAATCATCTCAAAATTACTTTTTAATCTTTGAGACATCATGTTATTCCATTTTCTTTGGTTTCCTCTAAGACTATGTATGCTCATCCTATTTTGATTACCTTGTTTAACAGTTATTTTCTTAGGAGTTTTTACTTGCTCTTTAGATTTAACAAACTCTATATTAGCAAAACTAGGTTCAACTATTTTCTTTTGAATCTTAGCCTGAGACATATCTTCTTCCTCACTATCAGACACCCAATCCTCAATAATTGGAGCACCATTATTCTTCTTAACAACCTTAGGCTTGTTTGTACTATCCTTAGCTTCACTAGTCTCAACTACAGGCTTCTTAACTGTAGGCTAACTAACTATAGGCTCATTTACAAACTCTTCTAGACTAGAGAAAGAAAAATAAGGTTTTGGAGGCATAAAGTTTCCTGTATAGGGAGGTAGAACAACATTATACCCTAAACCTGTTTTGTACTTATCAATTATCTGACAGTCTATTAGTTTGCTTAAGCTTTTAGATGAATTCTCAAGTTTTTCTAATGTTAGCTGAATTTCATCTTTTTATTTTTGAGCCAGTTCCAACTTTCTCCTAAGCTGTGTAATGGCTACTTTTTTTAAATAAATCTCACGTTTTAAGAGCTTGATATCTTCTTTATAAACAAACTCATTTTTCTTATAAACTAGAAGTCTTGCTTCTATAGACTCTAAACCTGTTTTATAAGTAATAACATTTATCTTAGATGTCCTTAAGTCTTTTAACAGTTGTTCATTTTGTTCTTTAAGAATTTTAAAATTTTCCAAACAAGATGATGAACAATTTGAATCAGTGGATACCTCAGAGTTAGAACTTGTAGAAGAGTAAGCCATGAGTACAAAGTTAGTTGGACCTTCTTCTGCTTGATCACTCCAATCATAATCACCAAGACCATCACATGAGATCAAAGCATTAGAAGTAGTTGTCTCCACTGGCACACTTCTTGTGTTCTCCCTATTCCTATTTTCTTGGTTCCTTAGAGCCATGCACTCTCTTGCAAAGTGTCCCCTTTTGTGGCAGTTGTAACACTCCACCTTGGACTTATCAAACCTAATGATTTCAATACCATTCATAGTAAGCTTTCTTCCAGTGCTCTTCAAGAATCTCATTGACCTCATTGTTAGCATAGCCATCTGCCACCTCAAGTCCATCTCTTCTAAATCATCAGGATTAATTTGTTGCAAGTCCTCATTGTCAAGTTGTGGACTGTTTGGTTGACTTGAAAAGAAAGCACAGATAACAACATCACTCAAGTTATCATTGTTGTTGAGTTAACAACAGTAGCTTGAGTGCTAGCAGTTGTAACACCATGAGCAGTATTAACTGCTCCATTTGTACTGCTGGTGCTATTTGAGGACACAAAGGCTATGTTTTATGTGTTTGTGTTTGAGCTTGATGTCCCTTTGACCTCTGATTCATAGATCTTCAGGTTGTTATAAAGATCATCCGAGCTAAATGTATCTATCTCAGGCTTTTTCCTCCATACAATGGTATGTGTGTTTCATTCTAGTGATAGACTTCTTAAGAACTTCTGATTCACATCTTCTTGTGAGATACTTTCACCAAGAATCTCCAACAGACTGATAAGCTTTTGAAGCCTATCAAAGGTTTGATCTAATACCTCCGAGCTAGAGGCAGTAAAATTTTCATACTGCTGCTTTAGAAGATTCCTCTGAGTCTTTTTAGTAGCAACATTACCTCTAAACCTCTTATCAATAATTCTTTTGAGAGTTTTTTTTGTTAGCAGCATTACCCACCTCATCTATTTTCCAATAGGATTCCACAGGACTCGCATCCTTGATTGAGTTAAACTTTAATTGATGTTCATTAGGAATGCCTATCTTATAAAGGCTTCTGCCTTCACCTCTAATCACTTCTGAGCCTTCTCTTCAACAGTTGTAGGAGGTATTACTTTTTCAACACCTTCCACAACTGTTGTTTTTGGTACAGAGTTTCCATTCTCCTATACCTCTCATGATAGCATAGTCAATCAACAGTATGTACATTCTATCCTCATCCTCCGGAACGTCAAACTCACCCACGGTTTTGAGCATTGGAACCTCTGGAGTGCAGCCACCATATGTGAGATTCCTAACCCATCTTCGTAGCAAAGATGATCTTGTGTATTCAAAAACAGTTCTTCTTATTCAAAGTCTACCACATCTCTGATACCACTTGTTGATCCCAATTCAATGGACTGAGTATCCATAAGCTTGTTGTAAGGTTTTAGTTATTCAAGATAAATCTCTACACAACTAAGATAAAACTTTGTTTTAGATAATACAAAAGATGAATGTTAATCTAAACTTATAATATCAAAAGCATTCTTCTAATAAACATATTTTTTGATGAACACACAGATTAACAAACAAAAGCTTCAATATATTAATACGAATACCTCTAACTAAGTATTATGGGTTACAAAAACCATTGAAGCAATGATGTAACAATGAATGACTCATATTTGATACTTTGATACATATTAATTCTATACCTTAGACCTCTGTTTATTACACCAAGGAGTCCTAGTAGGAGTTACAATATTAGTTCCTAGATAATCATATCTACTAAGATCAAATAACTTATACGTATCTTTTTACAAAAAATATCTCATACATATCCCATAAGCAATCTTTATCTTTTCTCTGAGCAGCCTTTATCCCTTCAGCAGTTGTAATCTTTCAGCAGTTGTAACTTTTATACCAACAGCATTAACTTTCAACACCAACTCTAGTAACTTTTGTACCAGCAGCACTAACTGTGTACAAGCAGCATTAACTACTTAGAAAGTTTTCTTCAATCTTCACCAACAGTACTAAGTTACACTAGCAGTACTAACTTTTAACTAGCAAATAATATACTACTAGCAGATAGTAAAAACACTCATCAGAATTAACTACATAGCAATAATATTATCAATAGATTACAAATCACCCACTAATTTATGCTTAGCAGCAGTAACTAATACCTTAACAGCAGTAACTTCAAGAAGGCTTTTAATCGCAGTAGTTATATTCCGTTCGAGCCTTCCTAACCTATTCCCCTAGAGAGCGATAACAACACCCGAGTCTTACCTTACTACACTACAACGGTTAGGTGCTATGCCTATGGAGTTGTAAAACCTGGTGTGTTTACAATGACTGCATCATCACATATTTAGAAGAACAAGAGTAAGGCGAGAGGTCTATTTTTATTGCATAAAAGTCACACACAAACAAATTAAAAACTCAGTGTTGAAGATTAGGTGTTACTATGTTCGACGGAGGTCCATTGTTTCGACTCCGTGTGGCGTCCTTGCACCGATAAAGACCAATTATCCATCCCGCGTATACTAGAGGTTCACTTGTATCGTCTTGCCTTGTACTCGTCAGGGGAGCGGCCCCAACTCCCTACTAGTGTAGTGCCATATCGAGTCCTTTACTCGTGGCATGTATTACACCCTTATCGTTGGGGAACTCCCAAACAAGACCAACATGAAAAAACACAGGAACCTTCGCAACTCAAGTACGTCATTCCAAGCAGAACTCGGACCCTTCAGAAGTTTAGCTCGTGACATTAACCTACCACCAATTCATTAGCACACCTCGCGCATGGTTATCGCACCGATGTAATGACTTCCCCTAAATGATTTGGCTATACTCTGGCTTCTGGCTTAAAGAGGCCATTCAATCTTTCAACTAATTAGGACCTACTGTGCAACACTACACTTCCATCTTGAATAACCATTAACGTCTTTTAATTTCAGCTCAGAATTCCCCCGTGTCATCCAACCTACCTTATTTGATAAACCGAAAGCCCTTTACATTCTTCCTCACGAGACCTCTCCCTAGCCTTGATAACATCAGCTTCACCGCTCATCCTCTCAATAACCTGCAAAAACTCACATGCTCTCCTGTTAACTGCATTATCCACTACAGCCTGCTGCGTATAACAGCGGTCATGAAGATCAAGTAGCTCCAAATCCATCTGATTATCCAAATGGCCTTTCCAAGCTGGTGGAGTAATAGCAGCAATCTTCAAGTGACAGGCACTAGCATCTTTCAGCTCAAAAAAATCCGGGAGGCCTAAAGGACATATAAAGATGATAAAGAATGATTAAACAAATCAATACCTTCAGAAAAGAACTAAATGAACTAGAAGTTTACCCTCATCAACATCAGATATGGGAAGAAAAGGGGCATCATCCTTAGAAGCAGAGTTTTTGGCATACACAACATGAGAACTTGATGACCCGGAAGCTAGTTTCCTCTTCACATGAGGCCTTGCAGAACCTCCCCTAGTCTTACATTTCCTCTCTTTGATGCGGGCAGCTACACTCCCAGGGTGCACAACAAACACACCGGCCTTTGGACTCTCCCCTGAGTCTGCAGTAACCTCCGCAGGTTAAACTTCAGGCCCCTCAACATATTTAGGAGGTTTCGTATTAACTGAAGCAGAAGGGGAACCAATACCAAATCCCAGGGATGGCTCCTTCGGTAAAAAAGCAAGGTCATCATCATCTTCAGTATAGATAAAGTTCCTGAAAGCCATCTCTGCAAAACGAAGAAATAAGTCATTAATCAGCAAAAAATAAGACTAAAGAAGCAATCGAGAAAGATAAATACCCTTGCCATCCACAATGATAACAGGCTGTTGTTGGCCAAACTCCCACGAAGGCTTAAGGCCAGCTAAAAACATAATGGGATCATCAAACACACGAACACTTGTAGGATACCGACCAAGACGATGAAAATACGGATATTCATCTATATTTGGAGGGAGCTTATTGGTATGTGCTTAAATACACATACCTTTTACCTAATTAAACGAGCTAAAAAGACCAATAATGAACGAAAATGACATAAAAATGCATTGTATACGTGTATTTTGTGATTTGTTTCTTGCAGGTACGGATATTAAATAAAAGGACAAAAACGAAGCCAAATAGGACAAAACATGAGATTAGAAGAATACAAGAAATCGAAGCCTAAGGCGTATACATCCTTAATTGGCCAACCCGTACCCGTTTTAATGGGCCAGGTCAGCTCATTAACCTTGTATATATACCAAACCTTAACCCTAAATCCCTTTATATAATATAAAGTCCAAATCTATTTTCTTGGCCCAAATAAAATAACAAAATCCTAATCCTAAAATTATAACCCAAAACCATTTCAACCCACACACACTGTCAAAATTAGTGTACACCTTTCCATTCCCTCTCATTTCTTTATAACTGCGTTAAAAACACAGGGTAACATTATTCACCCACACACACGTATGCTTCTAGAAGACCAAGCCTGCCATCTGACACCAAGTTAAGCCATGCTGGCAATCCCACAGGCTGTGATTGGTTGAAATAACATGGAATGATCCAAGGGCTCTAAGATATGGTTTGGAGGTTGTTATGATTCAAAGGTCAGGATTGCATGATGGAGGAGCGTCTCAAACACCAAAAAGCTTCTTCTTGAGGCTATAAATAGGAGAGCAATCACATAGAGATATCTATCTAGAGTAGGAGTAGTATAAATTAGTTTAGGAGTAGTATAGTCTTGCTTTTAGCTTATTTTCTGCTTATTTTATTGCTTAATGTAATTTCCTTTCAAGTCTTAATGTAATCTTTCAAGTTTTAATAAAATTTAAGTTTTCTCACAAATTTGTCTTTACATTACTATATTTACTTTAATGCATTTTAGCTTAATAATTATTCAAAAGTCATTTAAATAAGCTTATTAGCTCTTATTTACTTGCTTATTATGCTTAAATCTGCTTATTTCATGCTTAATTGTGCTTATTCAGTTCTAATATAGCTTAATAAGTCTAGTGTATGCCTTTGAAAAGTTTAATTTGAGTTTTGTTAAGATCTGTCTTATTTCTTAGTTTTTAGCTTATTTTAGTATCTTATTCTATAGTGCTTATTTCTCCTTAGTAATTGCTTATTTGCCATTTATATGATTAGTCAATCATCTATTTTCTAAAATTAGGGCTTTTTAGAATCTGTCTTAGCTTAAAATTAGTTTTAAGGTTTTAAAGGGGTGTTTGGCACAAGCAGTTTTAACTTAGTTAAGACTGCTTGTGCTATTTTTGGTCATTAAGTTGGATTTAGAAAGCTCAAATTTAGTCTTAAACATAGTTTTTATAAGCTTAAATATAGTTTTGTTAAGTTTTTCTACATTATTTTATCAAAAGTACAAGTCTGTTAATTCATTGATTTCTCAAACTGCTTATTTGTTGATATCTTTGAAAGTTTGTTTTAAGAGTTGTAATTGTGTCTCTAATGCATCATTACAAATCTGTTTTAAATGCATGGGATGTGGAAAAACCTTAAGGAAAGTTAGGTCTAAAAACAGTCAAGTTTTGCTAGTTGTGGAATTGCTCTTAAAAGTCTGAATGTACAGATCTTTTGAGATCAATCCCTTGCTCAGTTTTATTTAAATTTGATTTCATGTAGCTTAATTTAGTATGGTCATAATCTGTTTAAAGTCTTTTGTTTGTTAAAAAGTGTTTTTGAATCTTAAAATCAAGCTTAATCTTTCCATTTAATTTTCCAAAAAGCCAAAAACAACTAGTGTAGTATGCCATTTTCTTTTGTCCTTTTCTAGCTACTTGTATTAGACTTTTTGATGCTGAATTTTTAGCGTTAATGAAGTTCCTTAAGTACAGTCTTTATCTGTTTTAGGTTCTATAGCTTTTTCTCTGTAGCTTAATTGGTTTTAAGTTAGCTTAAAGTTTGGTAAAAAAGCCTCTCTAGGTTGATGTAAGTATGTTGGTTAAGGCTTTTAAATTGTCTATCATTTTTATTCTTATTGCTTAATTCTAGTTTAGATTAGCTTATAAGTCTAGGTCGTAAATTTGGTTTCAGCTTTTTTGCCTTTTAATATTTCTTATTAAGTCTTAAAATTAAGTTGAATTCTGTCAATTTTCGTTTAAAAAGCTAAAAGCATCAAGTAGTAAGCTGTCCATTTTCTCTTGCTTTTCTAGCTTATTTCTATTAGGCTATTTCCTTATTCAGCTTATTCTTATATTTGGGTCCCAGTCTTGATCGTTTTCAGTCTTTATTCTTTTCCTTAGTGCTTAAGGTCCTAAAACATAGCCTGAAATATGTCATTTTTCGTTTTGAGTCTTTGCTTAAGTCTCTGTCTAAATGTGTTTTTGATATTATTTTAAGTATCTTTTTTAAGTCTATAAAGCTCAATAGGTTATGTTTGGTCTGTTTTCATCTTATTAGTTTCTTTTATGCCTTTTTGAGATACTCAAAAGAGCCCTAACAGTTTAAAAGACTTAAATTTTTCTAAGTTTTGAGCTCTAACTGTATTCTTTTAGATAAGCTTTCTAGCTTATTTCAAGTTTGTCGAAAAAGCCTCTTATTAAAGTTTGTCATTTACGCTTAATCATAGCTTTTTCAAAGAAAATAAAAAATGTTTTATATCAAAAAGTAGCCATAGGTTTTTCGAACACCTGTGACCGTCTCCTTCACACACACAACAACCCTTACCGACTGATAACAGCAGCCCTGAGGTCTGTTTCATTAAGACTCCTACACCAATAATTATTTATACCAGTTTTTAGTTTTGAACTTATTTTGCTTATTTTGCTCTTTAACTGCTGTATTCCCTTTCAACCAAAATTCCTAGATTCATTTTTCATAGATTTTAATAAGTCAAAGTACTTTTCATAAAAAAATGCAGAATTTTAATAATTAAGTTTTACTATTTTAGATTGGTGCAGGTTGTGTAAGCTTGTTCGACTGGATGGAAACGCTTGGGACTCACACAAGAAAGGTAAAAAAAAGTCTGAAAAATATTCCTAGCAAGTATTAGGAGGTGATGGTGTGAGATATGAACATGAGATGGTTTTCAGCTTTGGATGCCACAATTGTGGTTTTTTTTCAACAGGCATTGTTTTGTAAGTATAATTCGTATAACATTTGTTTGGCTATGATAGTTATGTCTATCATTTAGTTTTAATTTTCTAAATGCACATAATCTGAGTTTATACATTAAATGTGTATATGGTATTGAACAAATGCAAAATTGATGCGGTAATGTTGGGATGAGGATATTGGAAAAAATCGATGTAAAACTTTCCTGTTAACTGAAGCAAACAAGGCCATAGACGTCAACATACTCATGGATAAACAATGTCATGCCGTTATTGAGTTATGATTTAGTCTGATTGTTGAAAAAAACTTACGCATTTCTAATGAACGAAAAAAGAATTGCTGATCTAATTTTACAATTATGATAGAGTCCGATTGTTGAAAGAGTATTGTGGTTTAAATTTGTTGATGTTTGATTGCACGTTGATAGTCGTATAAGTATATATTATTTCCCGTTAGATAAGAAAATTACTTTAGGAAAAGTAATGGTCTATCTTCCGAGTGTCGTATCCACGGCGAGAGATGAATTGAAATCCATGTAAGTATTTTGTTTGATGCTCGAATATCAAAGATTTTTGTTTTTGTTTTAAAACTAATTAAATTGAAAAACTAGATTAAACTAAGCAAGCTAATAAGATGAAAGATATATAAAGAAAAATATGCTTGTCAAGTAAAAGTGTTTAGATTCTTAAGTGTGAATTTTCGATCTTAATGATGAACTAATTTCCGTCTATTAAATCGAATCCTTAAAACGTTGGCTTAATATTGAAAACGACTTTTTATCGAGAAATTAATTACTAATTTAGGGCCTACTTAATCTTACGGCTTTTGCCCGTTCGACTAAATAAAACACCAAACTAAATAATTTTTGCAAATTATTAATCACTCATAACTTATTAAATTCCACACTTAATTCACTAAACACTAATTTACTTAACAAGCATAAAAATAAGCTACTCACTAAGCATATTAATCAAATAAACAAATGAAAACATATTAAACTAAATAAATCTACACTAATATATTGAAAAGGAAAAAAGGTGAAACCGAGTCGAAGAACCGCAAAAGAACGAAAAACCACCCGATCTAATAATCTATCAAAATAAATAAGTTTAGGAGCCAAAAGCTTTAAACTTAAAATATTAAGCTAGTTTACTAGACCCTTAAGCTCCACGCCAAAGAGTTGAACCGGAACCGTCAAATAAACAATACACACAAATCTGTTAACATTAAACAAACACAACATAGTATAATTCTTCAATTTCCCTTTTACTCAAAACAGTTATAGAAATCACAAAAGCCGAGCCAGACATAAACGGCCCAACAACAAATGGGCTGCGATTATGGCGAGATCCAATAACTCTAAACCGATTTCCACACTAACAGTTTCTAATCAAAATGACTAAACCAACTTTGGAACTTATTACTTGTTATCTCAATATTCAACTAATAAGCTAAAACGAGAACTCCGAAACTCCGTTAAGCAACTACTAATCCTAAAATAGCCAAGGAAACAAAACTCTTAATAAGCTAATGAAACAAGATTTAGATCCAAGTTACTATTAAACATCAAATAATAAGTACAACAAATTTTAATATGGATAAGTTTTAGCAACTAGTAGAGATCTCAACTAAATAAGCACAAACCGAAAAATAAGCAAACATTAAAACAGTTTTGATAGACCGAATAAGCACTAGAAATAAGCTACTTTTTAAATCTATATATTGAAACTAGATTAAGACTTTTGAAACAAAAAAACTAGAATAAGCTAAAAGGTCTAAAAGCTTATCGAAGAAGAAAAGGAGTCGAAGACTTATAAATAAGCCGAACCTTCAACCAAGTTCATTGCTCCCTTATTTAGAACATCGAATAAGCTTTTAAGACAAATAAGCTATTAAGAAAAATAGTAAGCCAAAATTGATTAAAAGGAAAATAGCAAAACAAAAATAAGCACTTAGTTTTTGAAAAGAAAAGAAGGTTTTTAATCAAACATAATAAGCTAGAAGGAAAAGTAAAACCAACCTCAAACCATCTTTCATTAATAAACTTGAGTTTTTTACAATAAGCTAAAAAATATTACAAATAAGCTGAAAGTTAATAAGCTAAATTTTTTTTGAGAATAAGCTACAATACTACTACTACTAAAAAACTCTTCTCCTCTAACTGCTTGCATGCGTACATTATATATATATAGCCATGTGGGGGTACTTTTGTCATTTTTGAGTCATAAGAGATGCGTAAATAAAAACGCATTGAGTACCATCGTGTATCACTTTCCTAGTTACTTTCATAGGAATCCAGATCACCAGTGCATTTCGCCACGTGTCCTTGGTACAGCGTATATTTAACGCAATCACACACATATACTCGTACACACTTTTCTTTCAAAATTTTGAGGAATACAAATGCAACGTGTCAGCATTTTACTGGCCTAAATTAACATAGTGGGAGGTCATGTGACGGGGATATGATTTAATTTAAAGGTCACGTGAGCCTTATTTTATCAAATGCACATGCTTCATTCTTGTATCTCAATTTCACTTCATTGGCAGACTTGTAGTTTAATGGGCCAAGAATATGGGCTTGAGCTATGAGTTTCTTGTCCTGATAACATGGCCTGAAACTTGTATTAAATAAGTGTGGGTCGGTCCGACCCATATAAATAGTGTCGAGCCGACCCAACAAACGATGAAGGCAACCACCGTTAACTCCGAATTCTCCGTGCGTCTTGTCCATGGCATGACGCTCGGGAATATTAAACGACTTTGTCTTGGTTTTGAATAATAAGAAAACTTTGAGCGAATCGAACCCGAAAATTCCTGTTTTTGCTTTGTTTTCAATCTTTAGTACCCGCAGGACATAAAAATACTAAACAAACATATTTGCAATATAATTAAACATATTTTAGTATTTTTAGTCTGTTTTATAATGTTTTCCGGGTTATAAATGATGTGTATTTTAGCACACATCAAACTCCCCCGCACTAAGCCATTGTTGGTCCCACACGCAATGTTTATAAAACACGCCCGGAAATAAATAATTAAACCCCCTTAACTTATGACCCCTCACAATCAAACAAGAACAGAAAAGGTCCATTAAAATGTTCAAAAATCATTTATTTCGAAAACATCCCCATTTTGACCATTATTTCTTAAAAGATAGAATAATATTTTATTAATGACCCGCCATGCTTGACTTTATTTATGAAGATATATACAAAGCTCATAGAACGGGAAACACGCAAACTGGGTGTCTCCAGGAGATAAATATCATCATCCTCTTTTTACTATTCCTAAGACAAGTTTGTACAATTTTTAACGTTGTGCAAAAGTATGTGTAAAATGCTAACACTACTCATATTTATAATTTGTGTAAGCCTAAACTAACTTTTCACTCCCGATTGTTTATTATTTATTAGTGTGTATGTGCTCAATTTTAATTTCGACCATCCAATTGACATTTTAAGAAAGTTGTAGACCCTCTAATTTTGATAAAAAGCTTAATGTTCCTTCCAAAAATTATGATGTTGAAGGCGAGATCATTCTATATAGCGACTTTCTTCTCAGCACATCCCAGCCGAGATCGACTTAGGTGACTAGGCTTTTGACACCCCACGGAGAATAGTATCAGAACTCACGGACCTCCGGTTTTCAAAAATTCTTAGAATTCCCGTTAAACAAACACTTTGCTTAGAAAGACTACAACTTAAAGCATGCTGGTCTTAGTTCAAAAGCATATTTAAACTTTAGAAAAAATAGATTTTTCATATATTTATTCAACAACACCACTTTCTCATACAATTATTAACATTATTATTTTTATTATTACCTTCACCCTTTAAACGACTGCCACATCGGTATGCGAGCCGACCATGGTCCAGTGGTCTTATTTCGGCTTCGGTTTATATATAATTTTTAATATGAACCAATCCACCCATTAAAAACGACGGCCAACATCGTGTATGGCGAACCGACCATTTCAAGTGGTCTTATTTTCGGCTTCGTTAATTATTTTTTTAGTTTTGTTTTTTTCCAACACTTTTTTATACATTAATACCTTTATCACAGGATATATTTATGAAAAAATTTCTTTTTAGAAAATTTAAATATAAATTTGAACTAAGATTTACATTAATAAAGCTTTTATAGTCTAAAAATATTGATTTTAAGCGGACTTTTATGGGGTGCTAAACCACTAACTTGTCTAATTTCAAAAGAGCACTTATTATTAATCCGGTTAAAAGCTTCTGGAAAGAAAAGCTACAAATTACACTTATGAGCTCTTAAGATATCCAACTAATCCTTGTTTAGCATTTATCTTTTGCACAACTTGTAAAACTTAGCCTAAAAAGTTATAGAAATAGCCAGATCAACTCTCTGGTCGAGTCAGGATCTCCTTTGTTCTCGCTTATGGGACTAGTCAATCACGCACTGTCAAAAAAACGGTATTATTATTATTATTATTATATTATTTACATATATATTATGTATATATATATATATATAAATAATAATAATAATAATAATAATAATAATAATAATAAAAACGTTTTGACCGTGCGTGATTGACTAGTCCCGTAAGCGAGAACAAAGGAGATCCTGACTCGACCAGAGTGTTGATCTGGCTATTTCTTTAACTTTTTAGGCTAAGTTTTACAAGTTGTGCAAAAGATAAATGCTAAACAAGGATTAGTTGGATATCTTAAGAGCTCATAAGTGTAATTTGTGGCTTTTCCTCCCAGAAGCTTCTAACCGGATTAATAATAAGTGCTCTTTTCGAAATTAGACAAGTTAGTGGTTTAATACCCCTTAAAAGTCCGCTTAAAATCAACATTTTTAGACTATAAAAGCTTTATTAATGTAAATCGCTATATTGATAAATTTAGTCTTAGTTCAAATTTATACTTAAATTTTCTAAAAAGAAATTTTTTCTATATACCGTGATAAAGTATAATGTATGAAAAGTGTTGCAAAAAAAACAAAAAAAATATAAACCGAAGCCGAAATAAGACAACTGGACCATGGTCGGCTCGCATACCGATGTGGCAGTCGTTTAAAGGGTGGAGGTAATAATAAAAATAATAATATAAACCGAAGCCGAAATAAGACCACTGGACCATGGTCGGCTCGCATACCGATGTGGCAGTCGTTTAAAGGGTGGAGGTAATAATAAAAATAATAATGTTAATAATTGTATGAGAAAGTGGTGTTGTTGAATAAATATAGGAAAAATCTCTTTTTCTAAAATTTAAATATACTTTTGAACTAAGACCAGCATGCTTTAAGTTGTAGTCTTTCTAAGCGAAGTGTTTGTTTGACGGGAATTCTAAGAATTTTTGAAAACCGGAGGTCCGTGAGTTCTGATACTATTCTCCGTGGGGTGTCAAAAGCCTAGTCACCTAAGTCGATCTCGGCTGGGATGTGCTGAGAAGAAAGTCGCTATATAAAATGATCTCGCCTTCAACATCATAATTTTTGGAGGAACAATAAGCTTTTTATCAATATTAGAGGGTCTACCAACTTTCTTAAAATGTCAATTGGATGGTCGAAATTAGAATTGAGCACATATACACTAATAAATAATAAACTATCGGGAGTGAAAAGTTAGTTTAGGCTTACACAAATTACAAATGTGAGTAGTGTTAGCATTTTACGCATAATTTTGCACAACGTTAAAAATTGTACAAACTTGGCTTAGGAATAGTAAAAAGAGGATGACGATATTTATCTCCTGGAGACACCAGTTTGGGGATTGTGAAAAATCAGGGATGACGAACTCCCGTTCTTAAAGCCTTTTAAATAATTTTATTTAATTTTTATTTTAGTTTTTTATCTACTATTGAATAAAGCGGTTAAAGCGGGGGCGCTTTCGAAATAAATGATTTTCGAACCTTCTTAATCCTTTTCTGTTCTTGTTTGATTGTGAGGGGTCATAAGTTAAGGGGAGTTTTAATTATTTATTTTCGGGCGTGTTTTATAAACATTGCGTGTGAGACCAGCAATGCCTTAGTGTGGGAGAATTTGATGTGTGCTTAAACATACATCATTTATAACCCGGAAAACACCATTAATCGAACTAAAAATACTAAAATATGCTTAATTATATTTCAAATATGTTTGGTTTGTGTTTTTATGTCTTGCAGGTACAAGTGATTAAAAATAAAGCAAAAACGGTGACTTTCGGTTAAGATTTGAAGACGTTTACGCGTTTTTCAAGATCAAGATGAAGTCGTTAATATTTCTCGAGCATGCCATTGGAAAGAGCACGGAAAATCGAGTTCAACGGTGCCTTCATTGTTTATTGGGCCGACCCGTTACCCTTTATTATGGGTCGGGCCGACCCATATGTTCTTAACTCAATTGTCCGCAGCCCACGTCCAAGAGAAAGAATCAGGCCCAGGAATATGAAATGCAAGTCTCAGCCCAAAAGATAATTACCACAAGCCTAGGAAACCATGAGCCCAACTAAAAGAATGGAAGCCCCATTATTTTCATTTACTACTGCTAATAAAAGGGTAGGGAGAACGGCAACCCAGCTTGTATTATTCAAGCCCAGATCCAGCTATCCTCTGCTTGAATGATACGCAAGAGAAATGTTATAAAAGAAGAGAGCAGCACACGTGATATTTTATCTATCTTCTCATCTATTGTTGGTTTTTTTTTTCGTTTTACTTTTTTTTTCGTAGATTAGGCAGAGTAGGAGTAGTAGTAGTAGTAGATGGATGAACTGGATTCTCACTTCTTT
>BQNB010155972.1:0-15327 GCA_026074375.1 Tanacetum coccineum | reverse complement strand
TGTCATGTTTTTACAAGTTTATGTCATGTTTCATAAGTTTAGTAACCTAAGTGAACAAAATGAAAGTTTAGTAACTTAGGCAAACTTTTTAGGAAAGTATAGTAACTTCTTTGTATAATAACCCTTTTCAATATTAATAAATTTTCATAGTTTACTTAACAATCATTGCCTTATTATCTTACAAGCTTAAATATGATAGATTTTACTTAAATGAGCTCTTCATAATATCAAAGCTTAATAGGTTTAAAATTACCTCAAGCACTCAAATTTACCTTAAATTTACCATAGCTTATTTTTGGAAGGGAAGCCAGATTTGGATGGGCTTCTAAGACCTTACCAGCTTATCCTAGATAAGCTGGAGCTTGTTGAGTAGCTCCCTAAGCATTTAATATAGCCTTGTTCGAGCAAAGGCTTTTGTAAGTCCTCATTTTACTTTTATAACTTAATTTTGCAAATTAGCTTATTTCTGCTTATTGTCTGTTTAGTGTTGTTTAGATTAGCTTATTATTGCTTAATATAGTTGTTTAATGCTTAATATAGTCAATCATTAGTTTAAATCTTAGTTTTCATGATTTTGATATAAAACTTTTAAAAAAACCAAAAATAGTAGCATTAGTTAAAAGCTTATTGTTTCTGCTTATTTGCTTGTTGAAATATACTTAATAGGTCTTCAATAAGCTGACTACTATCTGGTATTACTATTTTAAGCCTTAATTCTCAAAATTATAAGCTGAAAATGAGTTTAAGTGAATTAAAGGGGTGTTTGGCTCAAGGCAGTACTAACTTGAGTTAGTACTGCCAAAAGCCTTTTGGTTCTTTAGTTTGATTTGAAACCTCATTTTGAAGTTTATAAAGTAAGGATTTAAGGTTTTTGTAGGTTTAATTCAAGTTTGAATCAAGTCTGTGTGTAGTTGTTTGAATCTGTGGTCATAAGTTTAGCTTCATATGCATTTTAAGCTCAAAATTGTTCTAGCTGTTTTTATTGATCAAGTTGTTTATGTTTAGGTGTTTAAAAGTTGTAGAAACCAAGTCTTTAGGTCTGCACTTGTTGTTTTAAGTTTTGGTCATATTAGTGTCATTTGCATCAGCATTCAAAAAATCAGCCAAAAGGCTCTTTTTAATTCAAAAATTAAGTAGGTTTAAGTTAGAATTAGGTCTTAAAAATTAGAGCACAAGTAGATTATAGGCCAAATTAGATAGGTTAGGGCTTATTTCAATTTAAATAGCTCATTTGAGTATCTGTTTCAGATCTGCAATTTTGTCCTTTGTCTTTTCATAAGAAATTTTTTAAAACCAAAAAAATAGCATTCTGCCTGAACTAATGTTTTCAATAAGATTTTTCATAGTTTATTTGAATTTCAAAATACTTTATGATTGAAGAATTAAGTAGTTTGTTGGATGGGCTTTTTAGTGGTATAAGTAATTAAGCCATAAGGTTCCTTTTCCTTGCTGAAAAATAAGCTCAAAGATGCCTAGTTGTCTGTTTTGAAGACAGTTTTGAGTCAAAGTGCTTATTGCTTTTTATAGCTTATGGTTAATTGTTGTTGCTCAAATTTAGTTTAGTCTTACTTATTAGGTTAGTGGTAGGGTGTAGGTGGCTTATTTAGTTATGGTTTCAGCTTTTTCTAAGTTTTCTAGCTAATCAAGTTTAGTGAAATAAGCCAATAGTACCTTAAAGTCTAATCTGTCACACTTTTTAGCTCTTTTCTAGCTTATTTAAAGGTTTTCACAAAAAGTTTCTTTAGCAAAAAGTGTTTATTTTCAGCTGCTTTACAAGTTTGTTTCAAAAAGTTTTCAAAATAAAAAAAAGTTTGCAAAAAGAAAGCCACAGGTTCGAACCTGTGACCTCCTTTACATACCAACGTCCCAACATTCACACACTTTAACCATCGCACCAGACCAGGGCTATCTGTTATGATAGCCCACAATTAATCTCTTATACACATTTTCATTTTCTTTTTCTATAAAAAGCCGTAGCTTATTTCAGGACTTATAGGACTTACTGTGTCAGCGTATTTTGAGTTTATATTTTTATAAATTCAGTTACATTTTTATACACTTTCAGTAATTTTCCTATAATTTTTAAGATTAGTTTGGTATTTTTAATCATTTTATTTTTATTAAAAACTTTAAAAAATCATAAAAAATAGAAAAATAATCAAAAAAATAAAATTCTTTTTTTATAAAATTTTCTTTTATCATATTTGAGGTTTAGAAATTAAATTTGCTTTCGTAGGTCTTAAATTTAACATACTTGTTCATTTAAGTGCGTTTTTATATTTCCCGTTAACGTTTTTGTGCTTTTTGCTTGTAATTGATTTTTATGTGCCTTTATTTGATCACTAGTAGGAATTAGTTTTCGAAATCAAAGACCTTATCATCATTCAAATCATTGTCCAGATAAAAACGGGGTTTCAATTCATAATTCTTGGGGTATAAACGACCCGGTGAACACTTACCGGTTAACGTACGGTATTTTGTTTAGAATTTGCTTTTAATCTTTGTCCTCAAGGATTACTAGTAAATTTCTTATACTTTGATATTATACGTATATATAATTTGAGATCGTATCAAACCACCATTGATCAAGATGTACCATCTACTAGTACTTCACCAACAAATTAGGAAATTCAATCTCAAGTCACTCATCAAGGTGTTGAAGAACTAATTCATGGACATCAAAATGCACAATTTAATAAGGCACCCCTCCTTCATAATCTTTCTTCAGACCCGAGTTCTAAAGAAACAACTTTATAAGGGGTCATTCCATCAAATTTGCATCATCTTAACCAATCGTTTGATACTCTCACTAAGTTGATAAAGAATCACCCATTGGAGAATGTTATTGGTAATCCTTCTCGACCGGTTTCGAAAAGAAGTCAACTACAAGAACATGCCATTTGGTGCTACTTTGACGCTAATGACAATCCGATTCCATTCGGTGGGAAACGGTCTGGTTGAGATATACTATCTCAAAAGAAGAATAACGGTCGTAATTCTTCATGTATCCTATGTACATATTTAAAACCAAAAAGAAAATACAAAAATATAAAACCTATAAAAACCATAAAAATCAGAAAATACCAAAAATATTTTTCAAGGCATGTTTTCTGAAAATCGATAATATTTACGGACCTAGAAATGTCATTCAATAATGACACAGGTCTTTAAATACAGTTCGAGCAGAAGTTTTAAACTTTTCAAAACATGTCTTCATGGCTTGCAGTTATTTCAGACTGCAACCCTCTTTTCAATCTGAGGAAAGCATGTTGTCAAAAAGACAGCTGTTCCTGACAACGGGTAATTAATTTTTCCTCAGCATGGATTACTTCATATCCATGCATCATGGGTTATGAATACTTTGTACATAACCCTGGACTGTTTACAATAAGTGTACGTATTAGTGCATTTGTTTGTCAAAATAAGAGAAATCTTATTTTTATTAGTAAAAAGTTGTCTTCATAATGAATCAGTGTTTTCAGTTATCACAAAATGATTTTCAAAGACAATTCGACCACTCAAACAATGACTACATCTCTTTAAATAGAAAACGGGTCATTATTTGAGGGGGAGAAAGTGCCAGAAAAATAATATTTTAAAACGGTCTTTCAAAGTAAGTAACGGAATAAACGGATAAAGTTTTTGATAATGACGGATAACAATTTAAAGGAGAGTTAATTTATATTAACTACAAGGGCTTTAGATGTCATTTGTTTCAAACTTTAAGGACTTATTTGCAATTTAAGACTTAGTGAATTCAGGCTTTAAACTACATACGACTAATATTGGCAACACCTCATAGTTTATAAAAAGACTTAGGAATGTTTGGAAATTCTTTCATAGTTTTAAATGCCTTGAAGTTGATTCTCACGGAATAGATTTAAGCTTATTAATTCTTCACGCTCTCAAGTATGTGTGCGTACAAGGTTTTGCTGATTTTGAGGTATCAAAACCATCAAGGGGGAAGGAGTAGGTACACTGAAAGGTACAACAAGTACACGTGATAGAGTCCATAGCCTTCTATAATTTTAGGTCATTCCTGGAAGACAAATGTCATAACCGCAGAGAAAATCAGTGTCTTAACTTGTTACTTTCAGGTGCATTATTTCTTCTACATGGGGGAAGAGATATCTTGTTATTTTTAGTATGCATCATTTGAGATACCAAGGGGAAAGTGTTGTTAGAAGATTTATTCTAGCGTGAGAAGATTGTTTATGATTCAATTAATGTTTCCTCGACCGGTCAACCACTAGGCTTATTATTAAAAGGGTATAAATATTTTATAAAAGAGGTACACATAGGTATGATGATACCTTTAGATAGTCAGTATTGTGCAGGAAGAAATGTTTACATCCGAGACTTAGTTGACTTAGGTATTATCATTTCAACTATTTAGAGGGAATAATTGTGACATCCGGGACTTAGCTAACCTTGGTGTTGCAATTCATATCATCACTATCGTGTAAGGAGAAATGCAGACATCCGGGACTTAATTGACTTTGATGTTACGGTTTTGAATTAATTGTGTACTTCGGACATTTGAGCTTTACACATCAAGTCTTCTTAATGCGGCTTGCGAGAAATCTATAAATCTACTCACGAAAGGATTGCTGGTTCGGAGGGGGAAGCTAAGAAAACTTCCAAAAAGAGAGTATCGAGACAGACTACAGATTGCTAACATGGACAGAATGACTTTGTCATTTTTAGTTTGAACACTTTCAGGTCCTGTCTCATACATAATCTTGTGAATATATTATTATATAGTGTATCTTTAGGTATTAAGTGTCAATGTATAAATTTTTCATAAGTTTTTCGTTAAACTCAAAATCTTTCAAAATTATTATACATGACACTCACACATACCTTCATAATTTGAGGGGGAGCATTAATATGTTCCATAATCGGCTTGTGCATAATCGGCACATTTTTCTCCCAGTTTTCTAACATATTTGAATCATTTGATATCCAAAATATCAAAAGGTTTGAAATTTTTGATAAGGGGAGAAAATGTGATTAAAATTTAAAAACGTGGAAAAATGTGATTTTATAGACGCATGTGTGTACTCCATCCCACATGTGCTAAACACTTTCAAATATCGATGCACATGTTGAGGGGGAGCGTTTATGAAAATCCAAAACAATCGAGGTACAAAAAGCTTTGATATTTATATCACAAGTACCTTGATTAAGGTTTTCAAATGGTTTTATGGCAAGGAGAACAGTACCAAAAGACCGACCATGCACTTAATTTTATCGGAGTTATAAGGTTGGTAAGGTTAGGTATTCGTTCCCATGATCCAGCCAGAACCGGAGGGATCTACCCAGGGACAATCCACTAGTTAGTGTAGAAGTCCTTAGGTATGATATAAAAAGGAGTAAAAGTAAGAATAAGGGAATAGTGCCGACTGAGATGGAGCTAGTACTAGAACAAACCCAACAAGGTACTAGTCATGAAGTCTCGGTAAGCACTGAAGGGGTTGAAGAATGAAAAAGAATTGTACGGATAAAGGGTGAAAAGAAAGAAGCCCTACATACACCTAGGCAGAAACCGGGTCAATACATCTGCTGTCAGAATCACAATGATGATTGCTGACATTGAAGACTGACATCATGGACCTAGTGATGCAATGCACAATCCTCCCTAGCCACTCAGAATCTCTCAAAATATTTCTGTTTCATTTCTCACGGAGACTAAACACGTTATCTATTGACTTTCTCACTCCGACTTAGATGGTATTGAAAAGGTGGCAGTCAGCTCCAGCCTCCGACCACTAAAACCAAAACGCACTATTGAGTCTAGAGCCAAGAGATCATAAATTAATCTCATTAGGACACTATTACATTTTACTTGCTCTTCACATAATGTGAAAAACAAGGATTATCATAAGAGTCTTACGCATTATCCTTGTGGTATTGCCAGAACATCTAAGTGATACCTAAGTATCAAAATAAAGATGGAAATCCTGCTAGAGCCAACATCAAACAAGTCCATGGTAGGATGACTTTTGAGATCCGAAAATGGATCTAACTTTGTGTCAATAGAAAGAAACTAAAGTGCGGATTCCACGAAGAATCAAACTTGTTCCGGTATAACGACTTGACGGTTAATGAAACTATACAAAGCTTAAAACTCTCGATCTTACTAAACACTTTTTACTAGTGACACGATGAATGATTATTTCAAATCAATTTTTTATCTTCAATCGGTGAGAATAGTACTCACTGTTGCACCGCTTACCGTTCTATTAAGTAGCATACTATTAGTGAGAGTAGCCTGCTTTGAGGTGTTCAAATAAGCGAATACTACAGTACAGAATAACTCTAATGCCTCTAGCCGTTAGAGGATCAAACACTTTGAGACCGGAAACCTGGTCAAGGAGGTTCTTATATGACTCTACATGATCCACAGGTACAGTATTTATACTAGAAAATGGTCCTCACGAAACTGGCAGTTATGGCAACCGAAACCCTGACGTATTACAAAGCCCATATTCGTCACCAATGCTTTAATTGCTAACAGGTTTTATTTCAGGATTACCATAAAGATGGGAGATCAGATACCTCGTTCCAGCAGAGTCAAGTTCAATGAGCCACATGTTCATCCTCAAGACTCAATGACTTTTATAGCATCAAGAAATGATTGACCCAAAGCTTCCGCAAACTCTGATAATCAACTTCCTCAGTATAGTCAAAGTGATGAAGTTTGATGAATTGGATTGAATAAATACGAAACAAAAGTCAAGCTTTCAAGATTGCAAGGAGTATGAGCATGTCGGCCCGAAAGTCACAAGCACACAAGATGGTGAAAGATCACAAGATGATGATTAGAGATTAAATTTGGCGTTTCGAGTTGTTAGCATTCTTATATTCTACAATCTTCGCCTTTTTACTCGAACCAACTGATTTTATTTGTTTGGGTCTCCTACTATAGACTTTAATATCTGGTTTTAATGTTTCAACTAAAATAAATGTGGTTTCCTTAAGATGCACTATTTTCTTGGAGTGATCCTAGTTAAAGGGCACGAGTTACCAACTATAGTGAAAAGTATTATTGTTGGTTTCCACTTATGTCCTACTTCAGTGAACACTTTACTCGTTGGTTTTTGTTAGGAATTCAGTTTTTAGTGAAGTGACGATCATTATCAATCTCACGAGCCTTTGTAATAGTTAGACAATTTTATGTATTATTTAGTAAGCTAACCGGGATAAAGCATAGAAAGCCCATGGCAAGCCCATGGAAAGCCCGATTTATCTTTTGTATAAAATCCCTCTCCACACATGGAGAAGGTGTTGGTTAGTTCAATTTACACATACATTTAGTGTGTTTTTCATATGTTTCTCCCTTCCATCTCTCTCTCTAGCTTTCTCTCTCAAGTTCATCATTTGTGTGAATTATTAGGAACCTACAGTTTCCTAATATTATGATGTTGGCTTTTCTTAGCAGACTTAGATTTAGATCGCACATTCACATCATTCACAAAATCAAGGAAGCATGCATCATGATTTGCATCAAACATACATTGATTACATTTAACATAAATTAACTCAAGATTCGCATTTAACATAGTATGCTTAACATTTGCATCACAAATAGGGTCTTTAACACGATTCTTTTTATTGGACTTAGAATTAAATCTCCTACGTTGGACTTCTACTTTATTCTTGAGGTTGCTACTTGGTATTTGCGAGATCCTGTCATTCTTTTTATTGCATGTAGGCTGTGATCTACAAGTACTAGTAGAATACTTCAATCCTGTAGATGACAACACAAGTGTGTTAGAATGTGGTGTTTTGATGACTCTACCTGTTGAATGTTGCTTGAGGATGTGAAAGGTTCATGATGACATCAAATAACGTCTATTTTATAGCATCATTTATCCCATGTTATTAACCCATTTTGTATAGTTATTGCAAAGAATTATTACTTAATCGTTTATATTTGAGAATTGCTTTAATTATGGAGTAATTGGTGAAACTTAGCAAAAGGCGCGCATTCTGGAGCTTAAATGAATATATTTTGAAGATTACTATTCTGAAGACCAATATACCATATCCATTAAGGAAGATACGTCGTATTCGTGCCTGCACTCACTAAAGATCACTCAGGAATAAAACTCAATATGCCGTATCCAGAAGACCAATACGCCGTATTGGAAATAAGGAATGAATATAATATTCTAGAAGATATCAAGCGTGGTCCCTGCAAGTTTACATTGAAGGTTTGCTTTCTTATGGTCTCACCACCGCACCCACATCACACAACCACCAAAAACACAAATAAACTTATAATCAAACACAAAAATAATGAACATATTTTTTCATCATCCGTTTCCAACAACCATATTTTTTCAGATCGAACTAACATAAAAAAAATTCGATCTATATATATTTAAGCAAAGAGAAAAACATATTATGATAATTGAGCCATCAATCGAATATGATGAGAAGCTTGAAACCTCTGGCTACCACAGAAACCCACATATCTAATCGACCCTGAACGGGTTCTTAAATTGAGCGATCAAGCCGAATCAAAGAGTAAAACAGAATAATCGGACTTTAACTTTTAATACAAAATAATAGCGATTTCATTACCTTATCAAAATCAAACTTCTAATCGGTCATGATCATGATTGAGATTTGCGATGTTTTTATGTTTCTAAAAGATGATGATTATTGGTCAAACAATCAGATCTGATTTTGGATGGACAGAGAGAGATTATGTGAGTGGTTTTTTTTTATTTTGACCAAATCTCTGGTACGGTTTTTAAAAATGAATTAGATGGAAAGTGAGACATATTATCTAGCACTTTTTTAGGGAAAAATAAGAAATACCTAAATTGCCCCTTTCAGTCTTTTGTTAATTGGAAAAAGGTATCTCATCTTTTGTTTAATTGCAATTTTTAGCTCATTTATTTTAACCTTTGATTTAAACTAATCTAATGGCCCATATTAAGTTTAAAGTGGTTCTGTAAGTTCTGTACAAAAAAAAATGGTTCTGACAAGGAAAATGCTACTCTATATATTTATATTATATTATTATATATATATATATATATATATATATAATATAGGTAAACTGGTAAATCACTTTTAACAAAAGCAATAAACCAATTCACAAATAAAATATAATTCCGGAAGTATCGACTTTGAAAGTAACCCCTTCTAGTCGTTTCCCGGGTCGTTTTTGTTCCAACGAGGCGTGAATTGAACTTTGTGTTGAAATTTGTGATCGGGATTTTGAATAGATTAAGATTTTGATTTGGGTTTCTAATTTCTACACAGATAATGCAAAAACAACACAAAGGAAAGCAACAATTTAAGCAGTTACGAAATAAGCAAGAAAAAACGTTAATGGGATTCTAAAACGCAACCTAAAAACTTCAAATTTTAACCTTAGAAATGCAAATTTAATTTTTAAAAGACCTAAGTGATTAATAAAAAATTTAGAAAAAAGAATTATATTTTTTTGACTTTTATTTTATTTATTATGAATTAAAAACAGTTTTAATCTAAAAATATTATTAAAAATACTAAACTAATTAATAAAAATTTGAAAAAATTATGAAAAGTATTTTGAACAATACTGGTCCTATGAAAAATAAATTTGGTCACCAACTTATTTGTATAAGCTGGAAATAAGCTAAAAATGGCTAAAGGATTAAACTGCAAAAAGGGTTTAAAAGAAAAATGTTTAGAATGTTTAACGAAAAAGACCCAAGGGCAAGGTGGTAGTGGATGGTGGTGTTAAAACGTGTATGTGTTGAGGGTGAGGTCGCAGGTTCAAGTCCTCGACCTTACCTTGTTAGAAAACATTTTTATATTTTCTTTTTGGAAATACTTAAAGAACAAGCTAAAATAAGCAACTTTTACTAAAACTTAATTTTAAGCTATGGAAAAGCTGATTTAAAATGACAATTTTAGCTTACTTTTCTTTTTATCTTTAGTTAAAATGTTTTAGAAAAATATGCTCTCAAAAATGATCAAAAAATGAAAGGGCAACAAAAAGCACTAAGGCAAGTTACTCATAAACAAGACTAAGGACTAAAGATCAAGTTTAAGCTACTTTTAAGATCTAAATAAGCCTCTATTTAATGACAATAAGCTAAAAAACAGATTGATTTTGATGTCTTGAAAAAACACAATAAGCTGGAATTAGGAAAAACTAATTTAGAAAATAAGCTAGAGATAAAGTCTACTTGGAAAGGACAGACTACATTACTTGGTTTTGGCTTTTTGGAGTTTAAAATGGCGATATGCAGGCCCTAGTTTTAAAGATGGTAAATAAGCTCTAAAAACAAAAATAAGCTCTAACGTTAAGTTGATATGCAAAACTACTTATGGCTATGGAATTTTAAGGCTTAAAATCAGACTTTTGCCAACTTTAAATTTGAGATTGGAAAAAAGGGCCTTTTAAAACTTTATAAACTTGCATACTAAAACTGTTTTGAATTAAGAACTCATAAGACTTTTCCAAAGCAAACTTACTCAAAACAAATGCTCACTTATGCATATTAAACTAGGTTTTGAACTCTAATACTATACCTTAAACAAACTTTTATAAATCTAACAATCAAACAGTTTTTAGGAACCCATGGCATAGCAGACTTGAGGTTTGGATTAAATTGACTTAAGGACTTGATTTAAACTTCATAAAACTAACTCTTAGCCTAGATTAAACCTTGTTAAAACTGACTTGAGTGTCAAAAACAATTTTTAACCTTATTTGACCCGTTTTAAAACTTAACCCAAACACTCCTTTAAATCAATGAAAACCAAGTTTAAGCTAAGACAGTTTTAAATAAGCTTTGAATTTTGAACACAGATTAAGCACTAAGATATTAGATGACAAATAAGCACAAAGAAAGGACAAATAAGCAGAATCTGATAAGCTATGACAATAAGCACTTTTAACTAATATCAAGACAGAATTTATGTAAACTTAAACTAAGCTATTCTAACCCATAAACTAAACACATTAAGCTATTTAAAAACTGAATAAGCACAATAGCAACCATATTAAGCACTAAATAAGCAGATAAGCAGTAAATAAGCAAAACATTAAATAAGCTATAAAAAGAAAATGAGAACTCACTTTTTATTGAATAATCCTTGAGAGTACAAATGCTTGGAAAGGTAAAATGCTTATATAAAAAGCTTAAAACAGAGAATTAGACATAAAGCAATAAAGTAAAATGCTAGAAAAGAAAGATGTAAAAGATGTCCCTCAAGCGTGAATTCCTCTTCTATTTATAGAGTTGTGTTGTGAGGAGGGTCTAGGCTTCAAAGGGGCGTGTCAATCACTCCAAATCATTCTTCAATCAGTCCTCAATCATGATCTTGGTCCTTAACTTCCTCCAATCTTTCCATAATAGCTTATGGAAAGCTATAATTGTCGTCAATCAAAATTAAACCCGTACATTTGACTTCCCTTAATTCCTGGAGAGTATAATCCTTGCCCAATATGCTTCCGGTTATTCTTAAACGTACATTTATCGCGAAACGTATTTAACTTACGTAACCAATAAAATAAATGAACAACGACCATAATTATTATCAAAATAATTATATAACACATGATTGATGCAAACGTTTGATGGTTTGATGCCCGTTAACATTAAACGATAATATTTGGCGTACGCGATTTAACCTAACGTTTACAATTTCAAGCAAACATGTACAATACAAAAGGTACATTGCGGATTTGTTGACGTCGTCAATGACTTGAAAACACAGGGTGTTATAACTTGGGTTAGGTTGGCCCACTAAGATGCGTACGCCTTTAGCTTTGGTTTTCAATGCTCTTTTCAATCCCATGCTCGGTTTTGTCTGGTTTTTACTTTGTTTTTGTCTTTTTATGAATATCCGTTACCTACACAGTGAACAACACAAAACAAGCATATATTTGGCATTTTATGTCCGTTTTTGGTTATTTAAGCTCGTTTTATTGAGATAAAGGGATGTGTATTTAAGCACATACCAAAATCCTTCATAGTAAACTATTACTGTGTCCTCACGCAATGAAATAAATCAATGTTTAAAAAACCAAAAATTTCAACCCCTTAAATTAAATACCTTGAAAAGTAGCAAAGTGTAAAATTTAAAAGGATTAAGAAATTACTAGTTTTTTAAACACTCCTCGTTTTACCATTTTCTTTCTTGCACACATATTTTTCTTATTTTTCATTATGAACAATCATGTTTGACTTCCATTAATGATCATAACATTTAGGATCATTGAATAAGAAACACCTCAATCCTAAGGTGTCCTAGAAAGATAAATTCATCGTCCTTGATTTTTTACCTATTCCCAAACTAAGCTTAAAAATGAAATCATTGTTAATTACAAGTTGGGATGCTAACGCTACTCATATTTGCAATTTGTGTAAAACTTTTCCTCCCTACAGATATTATATATTAAGGTGTGTGTTCTCAGTTTGAATTTTGACCATCCAACCCATGTTTTTAGATAGTTATAACCTTTCCAAGTCTCATGTTCCACTTTTAGGTATATGAATTCAAAGGTGAGATTGTCCCATGTAGCAACATTTCTTCTCGGCACATCCCAGCCTCGTCGGCTAAGTGATCGGGCTTTTGACACCCCTCAGAGAATAATTTGTCAAGATTCTCTGACTTTTAAACCCTTTACTAAAAAATTTCTGTAAAACTTAGTAAGTTTATAATTCAAAGCAAGTTAATTCCTCCAAAATTAAGCCATTGTAGGTAAGTTAATTTCTTTAGAGTGACTTTCTTCTCAGAACCTCCTGACCTTATCGGTCAAGTGCCCAGCCTTTTGACACTTCATAGAGAATACTAATCAGAATTAACAAACGTCCGGTTTCAAAGTTTTGTAGGGATTAACAAGTTTAAGTTCAAAGGAATGTTTAAATTTTAGAAAAAGACATTTTCCCTTTATTTATTAAGCAACATATACTAGCAACATTATTATATTTTTCACATCATTTTCATTTTTTTTTCATTTTTTTCATTTTTTTCATCATTTTTTTTGCAACATTTATATTTACACCGTATACAGGGAAAATTTCTTTTTAGAAAATTAAAACATATTTTTGATCAAAAACTCTTATTTATCAATTCATCGATAAAGCTTTTTACTCTAAAAATGTTGATCTTAACGGACTTTTAAGAGTGATAAAACTCTAACTTGTCTTTCAAAAAGAGCACGTATTATTAGTCATTTTAGAAGCTACTGGGAGAAAAAGCCACAAATTACACTTATGAGCTTTTAAGATTTCCAACTAATCCTTGCTTAGCATTCCAACTTATATTTAACTCTATCATTTCTCGTTCTTCGCAAATTTAAAATCTTTAATAAAAAGATCCGCGAATGCTTAGCCAAATAAAATTAAGCTTTGCATATTTAAAGTCATTTATGGAAACTTGCAAAATCTTGGCCTTTTGAGCTAGAATTCGCATTTTAAAGCTTCTTGTATAAAAGACTAGCAAAAGCTTATACATTTATAAAGGTTAAGGGAGTAAGCTAGAGCTCAACATGCTCGGTCAAGTCAAAAATTATTCTTATTCTCACCAGCGGAAAGTCAACATTTGTGATAAACACTTATTTTATTTTTGCAAAATTTTTAAATTTTGGCCTAAAATCACATTTTTTTTGTATTTTCTTGGTAAAACGGGGTTACGTGAAAGACATAGACAAATGCAAGTGGGATCAAATCGATAGATTCCCCCCTCATACTAGAACGATACATTGTCCTCAATGTGGGGGTTGCCACCCCCTCATACTAATTTCAATGTATATTCCTAATATAAAAGGGAATCTCACGTAAATCTAAAGCCGTTTATTAATTATGCCAAAGATTAAACGTTAGTCAATAAGATCAAGGATATAGGATTCCTAAAATAAGCATGCAAAGGGATTAAGATCGTGTGAGCGTTGGACAAAACCACGAGCACAAAAGTCTACATAATCTAGGTAATCCTAATAATCATCATAGACAACAAAAACACAAGATTGGAAGAGGCGAGCCTCCCCACGTTACACTTACTAGAAAATAGAAAAAAGATAGAAACACGGGTTGCCTCTCGAGAAGTGCTTTGTTTTTGTTAACCGAGTCACGAGCTTGACTCGAGCCTGAATTTAATTATCCATGGGAAAGGTTTAGAGATCCGGGACAACCATGGGTGGTATGTCTCCTCCAAAGTAATGTTTGAGTCTATGACCGCTCACCTTGAAGTTAGATCCGTTAGTTGAAGATAACTCAACGATATGTTAGAAATAAAGAAGTCTCGGTCACTCGTAGTTGTTTAGCATTTACTAGCTCGTTAGTTAATAATGTTTAATGTAATCGGGCCGACAAAGAAAAAGTACGAAAAGCCCGTCCAAAGGCCCATATGGCCGACCCCTTTGAGGGTTATAAATACCCTTCACATGTCAAGGTTTAGGGTATGTGATGATCTCTATAAACACAAAACTCATATCTCTTGTAAGTTTAATCATCCTTAATTAATTTTCTTTCTAGTTTTTCTCTTGATCTTTAAAACTCAATCTTTCTTGTGAGATGAATATTTACTGGAACCATCAATTGGTATCAAGAGCCTAAGTGGTACGTGTTTTGATCTTGTGTGTTTGAAACAAAAAATTAATTAAATCGAACGAGCCTTAATCCATCTATCAGATCTTTAATTTTTTTTGGATTATTACATTTATATGTAATCGCTTGATTTGCATTTATATGTGACGCCAAGAAAAAGAGAGACACAATTCGTCCCATGTGGAGGGTTTTAAGTGAAGCCGATGCACAAAAGGATTCGGCATATTTTTTTAATAAAGGAGGAGATCTATATTTTTAGGAAGTAAATACTTGTTTCCTTAAAATCAAGGGATTTGATTTATTTTTGGCGGTTAATTTTCGGGAAGTAAAATTTTTTTCTTTCAGCTTATTTTAAAAAAAAAGGAAGAGATGTATAATTTTTTTGGGAAGTAAATAATTGTTTCCTAAAATCGAGGGATTTGATTTTATCTTTGGTGGTTAAATTTTGGGAAGTAAATATTTGGTTCCTAAATTAAAGGGATATAATTTTCTAATTTTTGGAAATTATATTCTTGTTTTTTTCCTTCTACGTGAGAAAAAGCAGAGATTTATTTAACACATCAAACACCGACACATTCAAACACAAATAACCACTCAAGATCCGTTCTTTCATCTCACTTTAAACAAGATGGCAACAAATGATAAAGAGCGCACCAGTAATGATACTGACTTTCATTCAGAGGTACAAACTTATGATAATCACTTCTTTGATAATATGCATCTTCAGGTATCACAAGAGATACACGGGGGAGAACAACTA